>VYZQ01038719.1:0-19048 GCA_013400655.1 Mystacornis crossleyi
AAAAAAAACAAAACAAAACTGATTAAATTTACATTTGACCTTATCACATCTGTATAGGTCTGTCCAGGCATCAATCAAAGGGAGAGCAAAAAAACCCCCTGGATCTTTAATAACCCATTACGACAGCTCTGTGTCAGCCATCTGTGCATGGATGGATGGCAGAACAACGGGAAAGAGGAAAAACCCCACAAGCTTTGTTTGCCAGATGCCAAGAAGCTCCCAGGGTCTGGAGGGAACATCAGGAACGTCGTGTTGGGGCTGGTTTGGGACCTGCCACACAGTTCTGGTCCCCATCCCAGGTCTGCCCCACACACTGAGAGGTCCCTGACCCTGCCCAGCTGCTTGGGGCTGGGACAGCTGTGGGTGCTGGTCCTTCCCTGGAGCTCTCTGCCCCATCCCCGGGAGAAGTAAGGAGGGGAACTCTGGGCCATCTGAGCTAGAAAGCCCCAAGCGAGCCCTGGGCCAGGGAAACCACAGCCCAGGAACCACATGGGCCCAAAAGGCTTTCATGGCCCTTCTCCACCTTCACACCCCTCAGCCCTGTCAGGGGACTCAGCCTTTTTATAGCCCAGAATAAGCACTGGCTTGACTTGAGCAATGATGATCGTTTGCTATAAGCAAGGGTGAGAGACTAATTAAAACCCAGAGCTTTATGATTTCATTCAGCTCCTGAAAGATCTGGCTGTCTAAAGGTACATTTATGTGAGTTTGAAGTGTTTTATGCAAATTCTATTGCTTGTGAAAGGCCCTGGATTCTCCAGCATGGAGAAGAAAGTGCTCTGTTTATTCACAGGGCTGTTATATGCAGCAGAGGGTCTGGCCCAAGCTCTGGAGGGATTCTCAAGGGTCCCACTGGGATGTTCGAGGTGCTGCTGTTTTGACATCTATTTCCATCCTTATCAATGCACTGTGTGTACACACAGAGACCAAACGAGGACCCTGGAACTCACATGCTTTTAGCCAAAGCAGTTGAAAAACTTATTGTTCCCATCTGCAGGGTCTGGAAGCTCCTTGTCAGAAACCCTTAAAGCTGGTAAGGCACACGGTGTGATGCCCTGCATGGGAGTCACCAAGCTGTGCCTGCACCAAAGGCTTCCACTGGCTTTACTGCATCAATCAAAAGCCTGATTGAAATTAAAACTAAGGCCCAGGTTTTGCAGTTTCAGCTGCTGCCTCAGTGATGTGACAATAATGGGAGATAGCACACTGGTGCCTGGAAAGAAGCGGAGAGGTTGCGTAGAAGGCAACGGCTTTGGAGCAGAGAGATCCTTTTCAGCTCTCCCAGGGGTCCAGACCAAACTGAGCAGGATTCCCTCACTCCCAAACCACTGTACTTACCTTTGGTGCCTGAAGGGACAGCCCCAGCTCCTGTCCTTGGCTGCCCCAGCACTGCAGAGAGCTTGGTGATGTGTTAACACCCCTCTCACTCTGCCGTGGCCCTGAATGCACCCACAGTGGCTGGCAGTGCCCTTGGCCAGAACCTGCACTGTGGGGGACAGGCAGGGACCTCTCCCCTTCTGACCCAATAGCAGGGAAATCCTTAACAATTCACTAGGGACTTCTGATGAATCAGTCATTCTGCGTCTCCTGGAGCAGAGCCCAGATGTGCAGCCACCTCTGTCCCCCAGTGCTGCGTCAAAAGCTGGGCCCTGCCCACCAAACCTTCTCAAGACAAATGGAGCAGCAGAAATAACCCAAAAGCTCCAAGTACCCCCTAATCAATTACTCCTGTTTCCTTCCTTTAAAAATAGATACAAATTTCCTTCCCTCCCCACTTCCCAGGGCAGTTGAGAGGATTAATTAATATTGGATCCACGTTTGGGCCTGACACACTTTATCAGCTGTTAGTGTTAATCAGGTTGGGTTTGAACAGCTCTGGCTCAGCACAGCCCTTGTCAGCCACTGTCATTCCTCAGTGCTCGTCGCCAGCGCTGGGCTATCTGCCAGGGCTGTGTCCGAGCCCAGGACCGACCCCGGGGACAGTGACCCACTGCCCCTTAGACCACTGCAGCCTTTCCCTACCCTTCCACACCTTGGGATATCCATGGAGCAACCTGGACTAGTGGAAGGCATCCCTGCCCATGGCAGGAGTGGAACTGGGTGAGATTTACGGTCCCTTCCAACCCAAACCATTCTGGAACACTGGGATAACTTGGATGTCAGTACGAGCTGCTTTTCTGACTGGAGATCTCTGCTAAGTGTGGCTTTTGAGACTGGAGGAGCTGTTTGCCAGGGTCTGCATGTCTTGTTTATCCCTTGGGTGAGTAACACAACAGGCTCCTCTGAGAGGCAGCTCTACAACTGTTTTGCATTTTGAGGATACACTGAAGAATCCCCCATTTGGGACACGGGAGTGTGATCTCATGTGCCACGTGTGTGAGCAGCGAGCACTCCAGGGAGCAGCTGATTTTCCATCACATCAAGCAGTTCACAGTGCTCTGAGTCATGGCTCCTCTGCAGTCAGGGGGACAGGCCAGCCCCTCTGAGGGTGAATGAACTTGCCCCAAGGTCAGTGCTTGGGGTGGAAGGGCCTTGACCAACTGCTCTTCACCCATGCAGGAGGGCCCTCAATGGGATGCTTTGCTTGCAGAGGACTGACGTCATTTTATCCTGTTTTCTGTCTGGCTAAAAAAATCTTTGCTTGGCAGTTCTGTTGTACAGTTCCTATTGCTTCAAGCTAGAAATAGGAAAAAGTAAAACCGTGTGAGGTGCCAGACTGGTGAGGGAGGAACTGGGACCTATTTACCCCACTTTCCCCCTCAATAAGGCAGAACAAGCTGACTTTCCCTGGCTATAGATAGACCAAGGCATGTCCTATATCCTGCCTGCAGAGCCAAGTGATGCTGGCTCAGCATTAGCCTGGCTATCCTCCAAAATTGGATTTCCAATTAATAGCGTCGACTCATCACAGAGAAGAGGGAGCTCAGGTCTTAGTTGAAGGTCAAGGAACTTCAGGCAGCACAGGACGGATTTACCCCCCACCCAACTTCCAAATCACCTGCAGCACACGGGGAGAGGCCAGGCCCAGTGCAGGAGCCTTTTGCCCAGGTGGACGGAGTTTTTTAGATGAGCTCAAGGCGGCTGAACCTAAACCCAGTAGCACTGCAGGAAGTGAGAGAAAGACACAGAGAGCTCCCCCCCTACACTGGCAGGCACTGGGATGGAAGAGCATTTTCACCCTCAGCCAACAAACGCACAAAACCCACCTGGACCGGGGATGAAAAGAGCCGTAGTAGCATTTAGATAATTTTAAGGAGACTCAGCTCACCCCAAACCTTCCCTCCCTTCATGCTAAAGGATCAAGACCAGCCAGGTGTCCTCAAGCTGTTCCCTGTACGTGATGAGTCCCTTGGAAACAGGGCCACAGCACATACATCCCCTCACAGCCACCGTTTGCTTTTGGAAGCAATCCCCATTCTCCTGCTTAGGCAAGGGTTCACGATTTGAGGTTGGAGGGGAGAAGGGGGAGGAGAAGAGGTTTTATTTATAACTGCACATTCGATTGATTAAGAGCTGTTTCTGAAAGATTTGCCTGAAACAATATGAAGGGAAGGGGTGGGGCAGCAGGGGAGAGAAATCATGCCCCACGGTTTAATCCCAGCAGCACAGCAGAGGGTTGGGAAGGGTGGCACTCTCCACACAAGCCCTTCAGAAGCAGCTGAGCAGAGCTCATTCTCAGCTAAAGGAGCAGCAGTTCCTGGAAGACGCTCTCTTGCCCTTGGGGTAAGGAGCCTGTTCTGGACAGATGGGGTCCCTACCAGTTGGAGAAGATTTAAATTCCCGAGGAAAGGACGAAAAATCCATCTGCTGAGGCTCACCAGACCACCTCCTCCCCTCCCTGAGCATGCTGTGGCGTGGCAGGACAGTATAATCACCTTATCAGTAGTTCCCTGTCATATAAATTCACACGCACAAAAATCAATTAACCACCAGTGTTGCTGATTATAAATCAACTATTTACATAATTAATTACTATATTTTAATAAATGGTATGCAGGAAAGGAAGCCGGCAAAATATAGCCATTCTTTTGGTGCCATCAATTATTTGGAAGGGAAGGCAATTATACTAAATCTTTCCTCCACCTAGCTCTCTTGTCAAGGGAAATTCCTCCCCCTCCTTCAGCTGATTCAAAACCTGGAACTGAGCCTCCAACATCACATTACTAAATTGCTTAAGCAGCATTTTAAATAACAAAAAGGGATATCATTTAATTTTTCTGAAACATGAAAATCAATAAGCTGTCCTTCAGCTTCCTTGAACGATTGGCCAGGGCTGTCTCTCTCTGAGCTAATTCAATTTTCAGTCTTATTTGGAGGAACCCAGGTTTCAAAAAATAATCAGGCTGATCTTATGGCCCATCTGGGATTTCAACGAGGAATTCCTTTCACTGAATTAGGTATTCTGTCCTTTTGGAGAGGAGATGCATTCCTATCATTATTTGGAGACAGACCCTGATCAATAATTCTTACTAATACTTACGGCTGCTCTATGGGTTACAGTTCCTTGCACGTACCTGTACAGTCACGTGGGAAGCAGCGACCGGGTGAGGAGTCCATTGACTGCATGGCTGAGGATCTCTCCAGGGGTGGATGCTCCAAAAGTGTCAGTAGAGGTTTCTCCCTGGAAATTCTTGACCCCTGGGTGCAAGGGAGGGGAGAGTTCACAGCGCAGAGCACCTTTCAGCAAGGGCAAGGGTACAGCCAAGGAGCCTGGCTGGGTCTTGCAAGCAAAGGAGGTTGGCCCTGGGTGGGAGGAAAACCAGCAGCTCGGGGAGGGACTCGGTCCTGTTCCGCTGAAGGCTCCACAGGTGATTCCCAGCAGGATGCTCAGACTGCGAAGATGCCTCCTCCTCAATGCAGCTGTGCAGATGAAATCCCTAAGCACTGCCCAGCTGCAGAGGGTTTCAGCTACATGCCCAGCAAAGCTTCAGTGCAGCCAGGAACTTGCCCCTGTTGGAGGATACCAGATCAGGCAGAACTTTGCCACAGGGAGTTCGTATTCAGCTGTGTTTTCCCTTCAGAGGGGAGGGAGAGAGGCATTGATAGTGTTTGCAAAATGGTCCTCATCAAAGAGGTGATGAATTGCCTTTGGGGCCTTGGTCCTGATGCTTTTGAGCCCACCAATTTAAGGGTTTGTATGTTTATAAATAAAGTTTGCCTGCCTGAGTGCAGCTTTGGGCTTTCTGTACGAGAACAAGCTGCCAGTTTTTCTTTGTGACCCCTGATCCCTCCAGGAGCTGACAAGCAATCTGTGGCAGCACATGGGGGTTCCCAGGCTTCTGTGAGCTCTGCCTGGTGCAGCAAACCTGCTGCTAGTGAGTGATGCAGGAAGGTCCTGCCAAGTAACTGTTCATCCCCGTCCCACACACCAGAACATCCCAGTGCAGGAGTGACTCTGTTCTGAGCACAGTGTGAGCTCCAGCAGCACAGGGGGCTGCCCAAGTGCTCCCTCACACTCCCCAGTCCAGCTCCTGTCCCCCGCAAAGGCACTGAGCTGGACTGGGGCAGCACAGGCAGAGCCCCTGGGGAGCCTCCTTGGCTTTTGAGGGCAGCCACAGCCTCTTCCCTGTAAAGCTGGTTGAGGTCTCCTGTCCTCTACAGGCTTCTCACACCTCTGAGCTGGTAATTGCCTCTCCCCCTGTGCCTGTGGAGCACTTTGCACAGCTCTGAATGTCACTGTAGCATCAAAGATTTGTCCTCCCTCGTGAAAAACCCAGTGAGCAAAGGAAAACTCAGAAACCTCTCCACTCTCCACAGCCACCAGATTTTAAGAGCAAAACAGGAATTCAGAGTGAATGTCCCTCCAGCCGAGCAGCCCATCTCCAGGAGTGGCCAGCAGAGGATGCTTGGGGAAAGAATAAGAAACAAGTACAGCATGAATTTTTACCTTCCCAGCAGTCAGTGAAATGAAGGCTGAGCCAGCTCTTACATCTGGAACATCCTTTCTAGTAGTAATGCTCCAGGAATTTTTCTGATGTGGAACTAGCGTCTGCATGCCCTTCCTCCTGTTTGAGGAGTGCATCTCCCTCCCTCTGGAACTGGTGCGAGGGTCCAGATGTGACAGTAATGGGGGCTGCACCGGTATCAGAGCAGGGAAGACAGAAAACAGGTCATTTCTTTACAACAGCTTAGGAGATTCAGTGGGAAATGATCACTCATTAGAGATTTCACAGGAAAATCAAGCAGAAGAATAAATCTGCTCTGCAAATCTTGACGTCAGCTCCAGCATTAGGTCATGCAGCACAGAGGGAGATCCCTATTCAATTCACTGAGATTATAGGCTCATCCATCAGAGTCTTACTAGTTTCATCTCATTACAGTCATCCACCCCAGAGCATAAAAGATGCTGTAGCCATTACCTGGATGACTTGCAGTGCCCCATTTTACAGATAAACTGGGATAGAAGAGAAAGTTAAGGTGACCTCCCCAAGGGCAGGAGCTGAGAACAGAAAAGTGGTCGCCCACTTCCTCTTGCTTTACCCACGGAGATGCCTCCCTCCACACACACACACGTCTGTGTGTTTTCCAGAGTGTGTGTTTACATGGAGCTCAGTCATAACAGAGCAAATTTGAACATCCACTGAACCACCATAAACAACACTCGGTTTGAAACATTTTCTCCATCTTTCAAGATTATTGCAGCATCTGTTGATCACATTAAGTTGTAAGTGTGCTGTCTCCATGGAGACTGCAGAGTCTCCCTGGGTTTCCAGTTACTGTGTGTGGCTTCAGCTGCAAGCAGAGTCACCCAGTGAGTCAGTCGCTGTTCCGAGTAATGAAGGGGAAGGATGTCACTGGGCGGACTGCTGGACATGCTGGATAATGAAGCTGGATTTATCATTGCTCTTTCTTAAAGGGACATTGGTATGGAAGTGACACCTCAAATGGGGATTTGTGTAAGGTTTTGTTACATGGCACTCCTTAAAAGCAGTAGACATCCTTCTCCCTTGAAAAGATCTCCATTCATCCATAGGGAAGCTCTCCCCATGAATTTGCACAATAACCATGAAATAACCAGAAACTCTCTTGTGAAACAAGCAGCAACAGATAAAAGCCACTCTTCAAGGGGAAAAAGACTACAGTTGAAATCCCTTTTGCTTTTAATCAGCTTGAGGGCCCCTCACAAGAAAGGTGAGTATTTTTTGTAATGGATCAGGGCTGAATGCAAGAGCATTCAGCCAGCACAAAGAGTGACACCAGTAATGAAGAAGCTCAGTTAATTTGGCTCACAGACTTCATTCTGTCAAATGATTGGAAGCCCTGGAATTCTGTCTTTTAACTCTGCATTTGCTTTTAGTTCTTGTAAAGGGAAAAAAAAATCCCATCATAATATTTGAGTTCAAATCCTACAGGAGGCAAATTAGACACCAAAGCAAGCAGTGACAAGAAATGAACCACCTCTTATTGTAGATGCATTATAAATAAAAAACCCAAAGAATCTTTTTTTTTTTTCCCCTGTTCTCCCAAGCTAAGAAGTCAAGAGAAGCTGACCAGTGTTCACAGCCTTTGCACAGAGAGGCTTGATTCAAGAGGCTTCCTGCAAGAGCATGAGAATTTGTGCTGATGAAGGAGGAGTATCACGTGCAGGACCCTGGTTCCTCCCCGTAATCATGTTTCCAGCCAGTGCATGATCACCTTTCCCTTCTTTTCTCCATTCTGTACAAACCTTTCTCTGCAGTCCCTGCGTGAATTGGAAAATTCTCCTCTGGGAATCACCTCTGCCTGAGAGAAACCCATGCTCCAAGAGCACTCCCACTTCTTCCTGGAGTGGCTGCTGCAGCACTGTCACGCTTGGTGGTGTGGCGGGGAGAGGTCGCAGGGGGCAGGAGCTACTCAGGATCAGCGTCAGGGGCGCTGGCTCATTGGCAATCCCGCCTTGGAAAAATCCAGCTCTGTACCCAAGTGCTGGTGGAGAAAGTGAGCTCGCTCCGTATCCTCAGCTGAAATCTCACCACTCCCCTTTCCAATCCTCCATGTGGTCACAGCACCTGTCTCGATCTTCCCTTTCCCAGAGAATGGGCTACTCCTCACTCGCCCTTCCTGTTCTCAAGACAGGGAAAGAGGCACAGAGGCGCTGCACAGCCTTGGGCAGGGCAGCCAGACGTGCCCCTACTCTGCATCCTTTCTTCTCACTCCCAGCAGAGCACAGCAGCCACGGGATTCGCCATGGAGAATGCCCTGCCCTTGATCCCGTGGGAGTGACGGACCTGGAACCACGCTCTCAGCCACACGGGTGTTCTGTGCTTCCCCCTCCCTTACACTTCTCTTCCCCGAACACCGGCACAGCGTCGCTTGCCCGAGCATGAGGGGCCCTTTAAGGGGCACCGAGCTTCCCTGTGGTCACAGGCTTCGCACAAGCAGAGCAAACCCCAGAGATGATTGAGTGTGGCATCCCAAAAGGAGGGGAGGGAACACAAATAAACAAACTGCTCTGCTCTAAATGAAAGAGCTGCTGGATTTAATGTGACAGGGCCTGGGATGCTTCATTTGACACAGACTGGCAGCAGTCTGGTGATTGGCAAGAGCTCGGAATAATGGCTCTCTGGACTGTCACAACATCGCAGGATCATCTGCAGAGCGGCCCAGCCAGCCTCGAGCAAAGTGTGGGATCTGCTGGGCTGTGGTTAAAAATGAAATAAGCTCAATGGCTGGGGACTCTCCATTGCCAGGACCTGGAAGGAGGCAGCCTGCAGGATCCAGGATCACACACACATGGCTGAGCTTTCGGGCCCTGTCTGGTTGCTCATAACTGTGGAAAGAGCAGCTCCCAGGCCACTCAGAACTGCAGACTTGTTGCTTCATGTGTTTCTCTGGGAACAGAAAACCTTGAGGGAGGCAAGAAGGAGAAAACTTTAACTGAACAGCCCTCAGTAGAACACTGCAGAGCACTGACTTCTTTTGCACGTGTATTGGCAGCCCTGAAGCGCAGCACCACTCTTATTCCAGGACCTGTCACCACCAGCTGAGTGAATCTCCAACCTGTGCCCAGAAAGGTCCTGCAGAAAGGTGGAGGCTGCAACACTGCACACAGAGCCAGTCCAAGCTTTCTCAGTGCTGGAGGAAGGATTGAAAATTATTTTTAGAACAGGAGCAAGAGAAAAAAGCTGAGGGAACTCCCAAACATGGGATCTCTTGGACACTACTACCGCCACTGGCAAAAGAATACACCATGAGCTGTGCCTTTCAACAAAAGAGGAGAGCAGAAGCGTGGCAAAGACAAATCTTCCCCCAAAGGCCACTGTTCAAACCTAGCAATACCCCAAAGATCTTATAAGACTTGGAAGCAGGCCAGAGATTTCTCTGGGAATAGCAAACTTGCTGCCTTCTAAAACACTTCACTATCAGAAGGCTGCAAATAGCTTGAATTGCTATAAAAATTTCCTCCCTTACAGAGTTCTGGAGTGCAGTGCAGTGCTGGTGCTGTTACAGCAAGGCTGAAAGGCTTCCAAAGGGGGGTGCAAACACACATTAGAGACTTGTGTTGGTTGTATCAGCAATAACACAGCCAGCAGGACCAGGGAAAGGATCATCTCCCTGGGCCTGGCGCTGCTGAGGCTGTACCTCAAAACCTGGGGTCACTTTGGGCCCCTCATGCCAAGCAAGACCCTGACAGGGTGGAGCGTGTCCAGGGAAAGAAACGGAGCTGGGGAAGGGTCTGGAGCCCCAGGAGCGACTGAGGGAGCTGGGAGAGGGGCTCAGCCTGGAGCAGAGGAGGCTCAGGGGGGCCCTTGTGGCTCTGCACAAGTCCCTGACAGGAGGGGCCGCCAGGGGGGTCGGGCTCTGCTCCCAGGGAACAGGGACAGGAGCAGAGGGAACGGCCTCGAGCTGTGTCACTGGATATTAGGGAAATTACACTGAATATTAGAGAAAATTTCTTCACCAAAATGGTTCTCCAGCCCTGACGCAGGCTGCCCAGGCAGTGGTAAAGTCACCACCCTTGGAAGGATTTAAAAGGTGTACAGATATGTCACTTGGGGACATGGGTTAGTGGTGGCCTTGGAAACAGTTGGGTTTGATGATCTTGGAGACCTTTTCCAACCTAAACGAGTCTGTGGTTCCATTGCTGAATCTCACATGCAGCTCTCTCCTCTGCCTGTGTGCATCTTCCCTTCTCCCCCCTAAACTCCACTGCATTTACAAACCTGAGTTCAGGGGGGGGACGGTGATGCTGGCACTGTTTTGAGCCTGGGTACAACCTCCTGCTCCAGTCCTGGAGCTTCAGTTCTGCTGGGGCATTACTCTTCTTTTTGCTCTTGGCTGTGACAGCAGAGCAGCTGTTTGGGTGGGAAAGCACTTGTGTGCGAGCAGTGGTGTGGCTCAGTTGGTGCCCAAGCTGTATTTATGGTTTTCAAGGCTCGAAGCTGGCACTGTCTGCCTGAACAGGCTGGTTTGGAAAGCTGTGTCTGGTTCCAGAACCACACTCAGTTTGCAGTGGTGGAACAGGATATTGCAAAACAAGCCAGGCACTGGCTTCCTTCTAGGTTAATCCGTGCAACTCCTGCCTTGAGTGTTTTGGAATATTCGCAGTCCCACAGCTGCAATGCAGTGCAGCAGCTGCGAATCTTCCTGCTCACCGCTCTCATGCAAGAAAGAAAATAATCAGAACCGCTTGCATTTTGATAACCTGTGGCTACACCAGCCCCCAAAATTGCTCAGATTAGAAGGGGAAAAAAAAATGCACTGAGGTCCAGCACATACAGCTGATGACCCAATGGGCTGTTTTCTTTCTCTGCAAGATGCCATCATTTCCTCTGACCAAAGTCTTCCAAATCAATGGTGTTAAGAGCACTTGGAAAAACATTACTTAAAGATAAATAATTTTTTTTAAAAGGGCAGCTGGTGAAACCTACAACCCCAGTTGCTAAAATCAGCATCGTCTGTTATTTCCCATACTGTCGCAAAATGTTCCATTTTATCCGAGCTAAAAACAGCTTTTCTCTGCTGGAAACATGCAAATATCATCCCTTCATAAAGAAGCCACCAGATGGGAACTTAATAACTGTAGACTCTAATTCGCGTTGCCTGGAGTTGCAAAACCCACCAAACTTTGAAAATTCTTGTTTATACCCTGCTTATTCAATGGTTTAAATATGTTTCCATGCACAGGCATCTGGCCCACAGCCAAGCTGTGTTAATACCAGGGCTATTTCTCCACGCAGGACACAAGTTGAAGTGACTGGTGGTGGTTTTGGCTCTCTTTGGCTCTTTCTTAAAAAAGGGAGATTTACACGGGGTAATTGCTCTGAAGGTGAGCTGGTGGGAGTACGTCAGCTCTGCCAAAGCTGCCCTTTTTCTCTGTGCTTGTTATTTTACTCACTGTTCATTTTTTAAACATAAAGTCTATTCCCCCCCCATCAAAATGTCTGTGAAGTGAAGCAGACATTTTTCTGCTCCTGCAAAAGTTGTGGGAGAGAAAATTTTATGGGAGTTTTATGGATGCCTAAATGGCTCTGCTGTAGGAGAGAAAGAAAAAGTGCACAGGAAGGAGATGGACAGCAAAGCACAAAGCAAGAGCGATATCCCTCTGTGCTCAAAAACATAAGCAGAGGAATACAGAACCCAGAAACAGCAAAAGAAATAAATTCTTCATGGATCCATTTATAACCAGAGCAAGTGTTTGCAGTGCAGGGAATAAAAGCAGGCACTGACAGGGCAGCTTTCACATTAACTCCAACCATCCTCCAGGACTCTTTCAGAGCATTTTGGTGCAGGCTGAGCCTGGCTTTGTGTGCCAGCAACTTTCAACAGCTCCCTGCAAGGCCTGATTCACCTTCCTCCTTGGTTCTTGGCCATTGAAGCCTCACCTTTGCCCCACAGCACGCTTTGGGAAGGGGCAAAAGGACTGTGCTCCTATGTGCACAGTCACAGTCCAGCACAGACCCCTACAGGGGTTCACAATTGATTCTGACTTCCAGGGACACGGCTTGGCGTGCTCAGCCAGGTAAGGTGACTTTTCCTCCCACCAGGACTCAGCTGCCTGCACAGCTGGTAGCCAAAGCCGCCCTGGTTTAACAGCTGGCCCCTACACCACACTGGCATGTTGGGATCTCAGCCTGACACCGCTGTCTCCTGGTAGGGTATCTGATATCTCCTAACACTCAGGAGTCCCGATTTGTATCTCCAGGTGCAAATTTAATCATTTTAATTTGTAACATTAGCTTTTGGCTGTTTAAAGTGAGCGATGCTGAGCAGGGGCTGAAGTGGGGCCCTTGCTAGAGCTGGCAGCATCTGCACTGGAGAAGAGTTTCTGCAGTTGCAAACACGGGGCTGCAAGCTGCGAGCTCGGAGCACGTGGCTCCTCTTTCCTCCCACCAGCAGCACTCCTGCTGCAGCAACATCATTCCACTGTTGTATCCCTACATGGGAATCTTCCAGTCTCTGTGGGTATTTTACTCTCTTGAAAGATAAGCACGGGGGAAGGAACACATAAATTCAGTTTCTCAATCCATAACCAAAGACAAATCCAGCTGTTAAAAGGAGCCTCATCAACCCTCCAACACTGAAGCAGAAGCTCAGGAGGGATGAGAGAAACTCACAACTTCTGCTGGAAAATATGTGCCTCAATCACCGACTCACCTCAAGCAGGAAGTGAGAAGCTAAGACCCATTCTTTAGAGATGAACCCAGGAAGGGAGGCTTGAGATTTCACCCAGGCAGTAAGTGATAATTAAAACCTGCTAAATCTACCATCATTTTTTCTCTCTGGATGTACGAAGAAGAGAGAAGCAGGGAGGGGGGGAGGCATTTTATTCTTGCATCTAACCTGTTTTCCAGATGAGCTTTTCAATGATCAGATTCAATCTACTGTAAAAAGTTCCCAGGGAGAGAAACCCTCAGCGCATGAACCAAAAATGTAATGATCTGGGAAATGTATTCCTCTTTAGGGGGAAGAAAACTGGTTTCACCTTTGTGCTCCCAGTTTTATTGTTCACAAACTGTGAAGGTTTGTTTGCCTCAGTGTGGAGAGGCAGTGGCAGAGCCGTGACACGGAGCCAGCCACAGGCACGAGGAGATCAGGTCTGTGTCAAACACGCTCCCCTTGCAGGGGCTGCCAAACTGCATCAGCTCCAGTGTCTGTCTGCTCATTCTCCTCCTCACATTAAGTACCATCCTGGACTCTATGGAGAAGAGACTGGCCTAAATGGGTGGTTTAATAAACCTGCGGCAAAATTTATCATCGTATTTTTATATATATTTGCCATTTTGTAGCAGTGCCAATGCCTTTGGTGACTCTTGTTAAGTGCCTGGCCTCAGTGGCTTCCTGTGGCAATGAGTTTCACAGTAATTATGTCGTGTGTTAAAGAGCACTTTTTAAATCAGTTAATGCAGTTCTGGCTACAGCTGTGCTTCCAGCTTCTGCTAAAAGGTCTGGTCCCTGATCGATGCTGCTGTGCCACCAAGAATCCCCTCGTAACCATTAGCAGAGCACTTCCCCGGGGCCAGCGGGGCTCAGCACAGAGGGAAATGGTGCCACTGGAGGTCCAGTTTGTGCAAAGCCCCAGGGAACGAGATTTTCCACTGGATAACAGCTATAGTTGCAGTGAGTAGACTCACAAGTCAGAGCTCCCAATTTCACAGGAGCTCTGGAAGCAGTGGCTGTTCATCCCGCGTGCCCTGGACCTCAGGCCTCTGCTGTGCTAAAACAAACAGAGTGTGAATTGCTACCTGCTCAGAACAGGAGGGTTTTCCATGCATGTGAGCAGCCATGCAAGTTGATGAGTAACAGAGAAGGAGGTCTCATAGTCCAACCAGTCCCTGGGGTAACTGTTGGTGCTCAAAAGAAAACCACATGATCGTGCTTGTCACTTTTACACATTGCTCAAAAAATGAATCCTTCAGAACTTTACAACTTGGTAGTAGCAAGAACCTTTATAATGATGAGTGCAACATGATTTAACTTGTGAGAAAAGTTTATCAGACCAGCTGAGGTGACCAGAGCCAGGCAGAACAGGCAGTTACAGAGAACTGTCACACTCACTGCATTCAGTGTTTTCTGCAGGACAGCGGAAGGCAGCTTCCTGAAGGGAGGGACCTTCAGCCTCTGCCCTGAACTCTGGAAAATGCCCAGGGCACAGGCAGCTGGGGAGCTGAGGGGTTTTCACATTATTCCCAGTAGGACCTTTGTGTGATCCTGCACCTGCTGACAGAGGGTCCCTACTGCTCTCTGACTGCCTGGTCCCAAAGGAAGGGCTCACGTTCCTCACTTGGCATCTGGCTGCAGCCCAGCCCTCGACCACCTGAACTTATGGAGAACCTGTGCCATGTCAAGAGGGTGGCAATCCTGGGGATGGGGCTCCAGAGCTGAATCCCACTTTGCCTCAGTGCTCTCCCCAGGACAGAACTGACCCACTTCATAAACAACCCTCTCCTCCTGCAGCAACCAAATGCTGCTGTATTGTTTAGCACTACCCATGGACTAATTTTCTCCCTCAGGGACAGTAGATTAGATCCCACAATTTCTCTCTCCCCCTGAGTTTTCAAAAGGTCTTTCAAGAGTAATAAACTCAGGTATTTATATATCAATCTGCGTTACCTGAGGCACATATTACAGAGGCCTGGGTCACAGCAACATCATTACAGTGAGTTTTAAAGAGAGCAATGGGAATAGGAGAGATAAATAATTCTCTCTGTGGTGCCCTTTCTATTTGTATGCTGAAGCTTAGAGCAGTCCCCTGCCTTGGACACACCTTCTGAAATACAGCATTTCACACCAGAGCTGAAAAAAATCAAGGTAAGTAGCAACCAATCCTCCAGAGCTAAGAAAACAGCCTTTCCCCTTTAAATTACAGGCTCTTACACTTCACCTTGGCTCCTGTCTTCTGCTGCTTCCTCCCACTTCTTAATCCCTTGAAGCTGTTGCACACCTGCAGTCACTGCTTTTCAGAGCATTTATGCTGCATTTTTACGCTGCCACGGACATTACAATGTGAGAAAAAGAGGTTATGGCTTGGCTGCCTTGGGGAGCAGCATCCGCCCCTCTCCGTGGCACTGGGGCAGCTCAGCTCCAAGCAATCTATTCGATCACAGACACTGCGGGAGAGTCTTCTGTTGAAGCATTTGCTTAATATTTTGTTGGACTGGAAGCTGAAACTGGGCCAAAAAAGGCGCCTGAACACCTACAGAACTCCTTGGTACAACACTTCTCTGATATCCCTTTACCCGGTTCCTAAAGAACATAGTACACGTTTCTGACTGAAGAAAAAAGCAAATCACATAAAAGGGCTGCAGAAGGGTTGTAAGCTCTCTTGCTTACTCACTAGCTGACACAAGCAGGTCAGATCATTCCAATAGCAGCAGTTTATTGTTGTATTCAGCGGCCAAATGAAAATCAGGTTCCTCTGGCACTAGGTGAGGTACAAAACCACTGCAAAAGCTTTATGACAGCTTGAGGCTGTGAGGAGGAAGACAAACATCTGGAGTCACCCAGCAAACAGCACGGACTTAGAGGGTCTGACCCCTAGTCCGGGGCTCAGGCCATGCTTTCACGTGGGGACTGACTGGCTCTCACCCCTAAATTCCTGCTCACCCTATGTTTCATTCTGGTTATAAAGGCATTTTAATGCATTGACTTGTCTCTGAGGAAGAAAGTGCCTGGCGCTTGTTTAAGTGTCTTTATTAGCCCTGAAACAAATACCACATCATTTAACTTTGAGGCTTTTGTTGCTGGTATCAGTCGTGTTCTGCAAATCACAGACTCAAGACTGCATCTAACCCCTAATAAGCAAGCAAACTGCAATTCGTCCACCGCCCTGCTTTCCCCCAGCTGCTGTTATCTCTGTGTGAGATGGGGAATTGGAGGAAAGAATGACCCAGTGATTGTCTAAATCAGCCCGGCTCTAATTTACTGGAATATGGTTTGAGCAGCTAATGTAACACCTACTGTGAGCAAGATGGAGCTATCTCCAGGACTTCTGTAGGCTAGGAATATTCGCTTAAATGGCATTGTCTGGCTGCACTCACTGGAGGGCTGCTGTACCACAGAGAGCAGTTAACCCTTGGAGTGTGAAATTAGGTCAAAAGAACCAAGCTTTCAATGGCAATCGGAAAAGTTAACTTTCCACAGAAAATTGGGTGTCCTGTTTGCCTCTGACACTTTCTCAACTCCTTGAGTAGCAAACAGCTTGAGCAATTACAGTGCTCAGGTAAACAGACACTGGCAAGGCGTCCTCAGGATGCCCTCAGTCTGGCAGGATCTTTTCCCAGCCCTCACTGAAGCAGTTACATGCCATGTTTCCCACGGCTGGATTAAGCAGCTGGCCTCTCCCTAGATAGGAAGGATGGAATTTTTTTTCTTCTGTAAAATACTGCCTGAGACACACAGAAGTCAGCACCTTCCCTGGCCCTGGTGCAGAAGCTGAGCTGCCCAGAAAATTACCTTTGCCTCTGTCCTTCTGCTCCTCACAATGAGCTGAAAGGAATAATTCCTCCTTTACTTGCTGTCTGTGAGCATTTCAAGGCAGACACTGAATTCTGACTGAGCACAGAAAGCACCCAGGACCCCACAAGAGCAGTACATGAGGGGGCAGGAAGATGCTCATCATATAAACAGCTTCAGTTTCAACAGCAAGGTCGTCTCAAGCTGTTATAAAGTCAACACTCACAAACAATTCTGCAAGTATAAGACAAAAATCCTGTTTTAACTGGGTTTGGTAGAAAATACATTTAATTTAACCTTCTTTTTAAGTGGAAGGGTAGGTTTTCAAGAAGCAGTGCTTTCCAATCAGGTGCTGTGGCATTTTACAGAGGAGTACACCTGAATCAAACTACTTATCTCCATTTTACAGATGAGGAAACTGAAGCACTGGAAAGTGGAGGTCAGATCTACTGGGATCAGCCGTGGATCCATTTGGTTCCCGAGCACCCAAACCACAAGTCAACGGAGACATCGGACCGAGAGTCCAGCAGTGAATAAGGGGGATTTTCCCAGCACACCAGAGCAGTCCCTCTCCCAGGGACCCCCCCGCTGGTTCCCTTCAGCAGTAGTTTTGTCAAAAGATGACTTTTTCATCTTCTCTTGCAACAGATTTCCACGGCAGGTAACAGCAATTTTGGGTAACAAATTTCAGCCCCAGGTAACGTCCATGTTCCTTTTCACTGCACAATGGCAACACGAGGAAAGCAGCACCTCCAGCTTGAACTTCCATCGCTGTGGGATCACTGGAGTTTGATTGCTCACAGAGCCAGAGCTCCAGATGAAGCTGGAACCCTGTAATTCTCCGGGCTGTGCAGGTAGCACAGAAGCGTCTGGTTTAAAGCTGCCTCGTAGGAAGCACAACTCCCGTCACCCTCGGCAGTTCAGAGCGGGTGAGTTCCCCAGCCTGGGAAGCAGGGTCAGCAGAGAGCACCCTTGTGCTGCTCCACCCTCTGTGCTGGGAGATGCTCCTGCCCCTTTCTAACTCAGCCTCTGCAGAGAGGAGGCCACTTCCAGGAGCTGACTCACTCCCTCACCTCCCACAGCACGCGGGGATCAGCCACAGCTGCGGGAGACACGTTCCTGTGTTCTCCACAGCCCCACAGATCGGGCACAGGCTGAGGAAAACAGCCTGGATGTGAATAATATCCTGCCTTTGGCTGCTTCCTCTTTCCCCATATCTACATTCCCAGGAAAATGACACACCGGCTTGCTCTGGACCACTGAAGTTGGTGGAGGCTGCCTTGGCCACCCTCAGATGGAGGTTCCTCTACTCCTTTTGGTACAGCTCTGAACTATCCACCCAGCCAGGGACATGGCATCTAGCTTCATTCTAGGGATGCCTTTCCCATAAAAAGTCAATCTTTTCCTAGCACCGGCCTGAAGGCAGACAGCAAGAGATTTAAAAGCCTCTTCTGATGGAACAACGTTAATGAGTGTAGCACCATCTCTGGAAACAANTTTATTATTGTAAAACTTGTCTGTGTCTTCCCTTCCCCCTTTCTCTGTCCTCCCCATCACATTTTGTTCTCAAGGGAGGTAATCAAGACTTCACTTGAATTTCTCATTACTTGAAAGGCTCCACATCACAATATGATAATGGGACAGTTTCATAATTACAATTAAAAAAAATATTGGAGCCAGAGAAAACTGGAGAGGTTTTCAGATGCTTTTGTCTTTGTCACCCAGAAATTAAAGGATTGCTTTAAAACATACTTAAAAAGCAAGAGGAGAGGGCGGTTTCAGCTTAATGTTAAGCAAAAACCATTGTGCCCAAGCTTCATTTTGGAAAGCCCATCCTCCCTTTTTATTTCCTTAAACCACTTCCTCCCTCCAATTATTTTTTTTTCCTTTTGATAAAGTAGCAGGTAACATTAACTCCAGGAAGATGTAAAACTAGATCGGTAATTAATTCTACCACTATTTTCCCTAGAGGCAAGTTATTGTGCCTCAGTTTCCCATTTGCAATGGAAACATTCCAGGAGCTAAGGCTATTTTTGTATTTTTTCACCAGAATTCTACAGGCTTTTACCAAGTATTTTAAACCATGCCTTTAGGAGCAGGACGCAGGTGGCAGAGATGAGCAGAATTAGCCCTGTGCTCTGCTAACAAGCTCTGAGATCCCACAGGATATAAGGTTGGATTAGATGTGACAAATAATAATGATTACTCTTATTACTCCTCCTAGAACTGGTCTAAGACATCATCAGCTAGAGATGTGTCACAGTGGCAAGACATTATGGCTTACGTGGAACTCTGAAAAACCTGGAATATCTGTCTGAAAATCTGAGTCCTTTGCTGGATAGAAAGCCGCACATTTTCTGCTGAGAGCGTCGCTCCCTTCAGCCTCATTCCCTGAAGAGGATGAGTTCTTCAATGATCCCAGTCCCTGGGATCCCTTCTTAGCCTGGCTTGTGACACCCTTGTGTGAGCAGGGGCACCTGGCAGTGACCACACCGTGCCTCAGTTTACCGCTTCCTCCCTGTGCTGAGGATGAAGCTTCTCAGGGAGACTCTCAACAGTGCATCCGGGGCTTGGAAAGGCTGGAGGAGCTGACCATCCCTGGCAGCCGCCCCATCCCAGCACAGCCCAGAGCAGGAGCAGGGCCCACCGAGGTTCCCTTTCCTTGCCTTCCATG
>VYZQ01038720.1:0-20696 GCA_013400655.1 Mystacornis crossleyi
GGGCAGGGCCGGGCCGGGCAGGGAAGCGGGCGCAGGTGGCGGGGAGCAGTGCAAGGTCCGCCGCCGGTCCTCCCGTGCGTCCTCGCAGGCCGTCCCCCCCGCCCCCCCAGCCGGGGTGGGGGGGGTGGAAGCAGCGGCGGGGGCAGAGGCGCCCCGGGTGGTGCCGCGGCACCGGTCCCTGAGTGCTCGGTGCTCGATGCCCGCCCCGGCCCGGCAGCCCGGGGGGAAGTGGCTCGGAGGCGAAGGAATAAATGTTTCCCCTTGGGTTTGGATGGCACTGGTCTGCAGCTCACCCGCAGGTCGGGTCTGGCCCCATCCAGCCCAGCGCTCCCGGTGTGGCGTGGGCTTATTTTGAGAGCAAGCGGTCTGTTTTTTCCAGTGTGTTGGCAGTGGGAGGAATGTTTACAGGTAACATGTAGAGGTCGTTTCGTGCCATTTTTTTTACCCTTCTATTGTGCCGCCCACCTTTGTCAGCAGCATGTGTGTATTCTTGCGGACTAGTATGATTGTTTTGAAATACATTTTAAATAGTTTAGAAAAGCTATTACATGTGGACTTGTCACCTGATCCGTTAAAGACTGTAAGAATTGATTTTCAGCCTACGAAACAGATAAGTGCATATGTCAGGCTCCAGTTTTTGCTAAACAGATGGTATCTTTTTCCTTAAACAGAGTCTGAAAAGACTGTTAGTTTATTTGGCGACTGAAGAGGCTCTGTAGGCCTCTATATGTGGTCGTGTAGCTTACCTACTCAACCTCTCTAAGCTGTGCTCATGACCAGTCTGTTCTGAAGGGTAACTAGCAAAGCAATAAACCCCAAGTGTCTTGATTTTTTTGTGTGGTTGGTTTTTTGGTTTTGTTTTTGTATTTTTTAAAATGATTTTTGGGATTTATTTTAAGGGGTGTGTGTAGACTGTTGCCACACATTTCTTCAGCTTAACTGGAGTCAGACTAAGTGCAGTACCCTCGGTAGCAGTGTCTGATGATTTTCAGAAGTTTTCAGTAGTGATCCATACTCTGTAGGATGTTGATGTTCTTTGAAAGAAAGTGTTCTTAACTTATGGCAACTTTAGATAGGCAGTCTAAGACTGGAAAATGGATAAAAAACATTTACAGCTTGTCAGAAAACCATTCTGTTTTAGAGATTGAAGATTAGTGTTTGCTAACTTTGAGTAATTACTGTTTATCAGACTAAAATCTCTCAATTTAAACTGGTAGTCTAGCTAGTTAATGTGGTAGAATTTTATACTGTTCCTTTGATGTATAAAGTTGAACGTGTTTACAAAAGATGGGAAAGGAAGTTTATATATTGTGTGCTGTAACATCAACTGAAGTCTTTTTAATATACAGTAAATATCACTAGTTTGGAGGGGGTTTTATTTGAGTTTTCCAGAAATGCTGAGTATCTGACTAGATCTTACAAGGTAGTGTCTACATAGATTTCAGTGAATGTTGCCTTATCTTTGTACAGATAAGCTTTAAAAGAGAAGGATGTTTTTCATGTTGGTGGTGAGACAGACTGGCTGTTAACAGACACTCCAGAAATACTCTCTTAAAAACTTAAGGATTCTGTGCCATAGCAGAGCTGTATTGTGACAGACCTGCCCACTGAACAATGCAGTGCATCTCTATTCAGTCAGGCTTTTTTGAAGGTCAGGGGCCTTAATGCTTGGTGATTTCCACTTTTTAAGAAAATAGCACCATGTCCTTATGTAAGTAGTGACGTTGGAGCATATAATCAGTTTCAACATTTGTGTACATTTAAAACCGATGCTTTTTATAGGACTGTCAAAATCTTTAGCCTTTTTTTTTTGTTTCATGATGCTGTTGTTTTTTTGGGGTATCTTTTTCATGTATTTTTTCTATGCCTTTTTATGAGGCTTTTGCTTCTTACTGTCTTTTTGTATTGACTAATTTGGTTTACTTTCAAATTGTTTGAAGGTTTTGGTTTTTTTTTTTTTTTTTTTTGGTTTTTTTTTGGTTGTTGTTGTGTTTTGAAGGGATGTGTTTGTTTTTATATGGGCTCTAAGGCTTTGCATTTTGCCATGAAATACTGTTAATACAATATTAATGTTGTAGGAAAGAGGTTCTTAGAAATAGTGAAAATTTACTTAAATACTGGCATACTGGGAGATCTGTTTATTTATTTATTTATGAAAGACTCAGTTTAAAGCGATTCAGTAATTTCTGTAAGAAGAGGTAGAAACTGATGAAAATATGAATTCTTTAGGAAACTTCTCGTGGGACTGTTTTTGGTGGGGTTTCTGTGATATCTTGCTGGCTGGGTTCTTGGGCTTCCCTTGCTCCCTCCCTCATGAATGCAAGTTGAACTTAAGTAACAGACTCTTCTTTCCAAGGATATTTTTTCCTTCTTATGACCAGTTCAGTTTTGCATGACAGTGTAGATCTCACTCTTTTCTTCTAGTTGTAAGATTATTAGTGTAACAGCAAAACTAATGAAGATAATTTTAGTGGTGAAGTACAACAAATAGTATTAATTGCACATGTAATACTTGTAGAATGATCTTCTAGTATATGATAAATGCTCGGACAACTGCTGGCTAACTTGTACATCTTGGAAATAGTTCTTAGGATTATTCCTGAATGTCATTGTTCCTAAAAGTCTTGGAGGAGTTAGTCTACTAGACTCAGTCTTTTTTCATTAATGATCTGGAAGTAATATCATAATTGTCATTAATAAAACTCGCAGGTGAACAAGATGGATAGGTGCTAAGCAGGGAGGATGGAACTGTACAAAACCATCTAGCATTCACATGAAGTTATGCAGGTAAAGCAAGGCACGCCTTAGTGCAGCTATACTCAAAAGCAGTGCATTGACGGTAAGGAACATATGCATGGGATTGTATCCCAAACGTTATTGACTGATAAGATAGAACTATGAACAAGCATTTCAGCAGAAGTTCCCAGTATCGTGCTTTGTTTAAAAATGTGTAAGAACAAGGAGATGATTTTTGGCTGAACATGTGGTAGTGCTAATGATGAAGTTTTGTCTTTAAAAATTATTTTAAAATAGTTAAAGAGTATGGGAAAGAATTAAAAATTATTTTAATAATGTCTTATGGTAAAAGGCCTGCAAAAGCCATGTTCACATTATCTGAAAAAGTGAGAAGTATCTTTTTATTCCCCATGTGAGTATTTTCATACTGAAATCCAGTGCTTTATTCAGTTTATGCTTAACAAGATCCAGTGAATGGAAAGTGAAGTTGAATGGGATCAAATTGAAAAGCATAAGTGGTAAACACTGAGGATGAGTAATCATTGTAAGGAAGGAAGGAGGGCAGTGGTGGATTATCCAGCTGTTGATGTTTTCAGCTGGAGTTTAGATATCTTTCTAGAGACCAAATGCAAGTTTTTAAATTCCACAAATGGATAATTGAGCAGTGTGTCAAATATGTGACTATAGAGGCGTGTAGACTGTGCTGGAGTGACTCTGATTCATATACGTGAATTCTTCAGCAGGATTGGGAAGCGCACGGGTGCAGGTCTCGGAGCAGACATGGCCTTGGTTGACCTGCATGAGATACGGTAGCTCCATTATGAGGGGTGCAGAGCACCCTATGATGGCAAGGTAACGCTGGGCTAAGTAGTCCCTGCTGGTTTGTTTCCTTCTCCTAGTGTTTAGGTTTCTGGTGACAGAATGGCAAGCTCTGCTTCCTTTTATGCAGTGTAGCCCTGGTATGGGAATGCTGCTCATGCTGATTATGTTTGTTATCCCTTGATTAAATTATTTTAATAGGCCTACAGACGCTCTGACTTTAAATTCCTTGGATCTTCTAAATAAGAGTGAATTCCTGATTGTTCAGTGGTGGGTGATGGTAGGTTTGGATGTTTTATTCTGAAAGTCAAGGGGCGGGGAGGCAGGAGAATTTTAGAAAACTGATTTAGCTTGTAATGCTCCTTTGTGTTTGAAAAATATTCTAGATGTGTGCCTAGTATGGCCCTAAGTGCCAAAAGTATTGCAGCTGTTGAGGGCTGCATCTCTTCCTAAATGGTGAGAACTTTTACTGGGGAGGAAGATCTGGTTTGTTACTTCAGTGTAGTGCATTTACCAGTGTCAGGTGGTGTAGGATATATTTAAGAAAAATGGAAGTTACTGTTTACTGTAGACCTCTTTTGGCATTAAAAAAGTCTTGTCTGAGAATAATCTTCCGGCAAAGTTGAAAAGCAGTTTGGGCTCTGTTTGACAGGAATTTTTCCAGATGGGAACTGTCATTCTTACCTTTGTTTCTCTCCTTAGGGTTCAACCTGTAACTATCTACGAAGTTAGAAGCATGTCCTTGTATTCCTTGTTGGTGATTTGAACAAAACAAGTGAACCTACTGTAGATAGCTTTGCTGTAATCTTTTCTGTTCAAAATTGTAGTGAAAGGCCTGACTTTACCATCCAACTCTATTCTCTGTGGAGTTCCGTAGCTATTGTTGGGGTTGTACTGGAATTCAGATTGTTCTTAATTGTCTTGTACAGATACAGGACTTACTGTGTTGTTTAGTCAGGATCACTCCAGAGACTAGTCTTGCATTTGTGAGCTCATTCAAAGATCAGGTATCACTTATTACACTGCTTAAAAAGGAGAACAGAACTGTGACATCTCAGACAAATTAGCATAATTGATATTGAAGGTTGAGCCTTGCTTTGTGTATCTTGGGTAACTTCAGAGGTTGAGGCTGGAGAGGACTGCAGATCTAATCTAACCTTATATCGCAGGCTGAAGTTTTTTTAACTAATTCTTTTTATTGCCAGAATACTAATCATAAAGTAAAAAAGAAAACAAACAAAATCCTACCATAATAGGTTATTTTGCATAGCTGGGAAAGTTGCCCACAAATTTCATTAGTCTGCTCAAGAGTTAAACACGTTTCTAGTCTGAAATTTATTTCTGTTCATTACATCTTGAGAGATCTCTATCCAAATATAGGTCTGTCTGTATTTATTTAATATGCTGATGATTTTCAGATCCCTGCACTGCTGTTATGGTCTGCAGTCCTCCTGACCCTTTTGAGTCTCTGGTGTTCATTCATTCTTTCAGTTTTTTCATGGCTTTGCTCTCAGTGCAGTAGCTTTTGCAGGAACTTGGGAACAGAGCACTATTCTGGCAGTCACACAGTTGTGGTAGTAAACACCCTCTGGATGTCCCATCCGTGGAAGTGTTGAAGGCCAGGCTGGATGGGGCTGTGAGCTCTTGTGAAAGGTGTCCTTGCCCATGGCAGAGGGGTTGGAACTAGATGGGCTTCAAGGTCCCTTCCAACCAAGGCCATTCTGTGATTCCTGCTCATCATTGCCCACGCATATATTTGTCCTGGTCCTGTTGGGAACCGCGTCACACTGGAAACTTGTACCCAGGTAATGACCGTCTGTTCGAGGTAGTTTCTAGGATGGGTCTTCATTTTACATAGGACTTTGCTTTTGTTGATATTTAAAAACCCCAGATTTTGTCCTGTCCCAACATTCCCCAAGTTGTATCAGAAACAGAGTATTAGTTACTCCCCTTTTTCTCTCTCCACACACTCCCTGCCCTCTCCTCCCAGTAAGAATTACCTCTAACTGTTGTTTATTTCTAGGTTGCAGACAATGGTGAAATAGAGTGGAGTCAAGGTACAGGCTCTAAATGATGCTTCGTGTTTTCGTATTGGCACTTCTCTGGGGGTTTAAAAATGGGAGCTAATGAAAAGATCAAGAGGTGTTTTTTTTGAGCCTTAACTAGGAGAGTAAGTGTAATAGTCACAAAGCAAATCATAAGAATAAAGCTTGCTCACCTGTAGTTTTTTTTACACGCAAGATAGACCACATTAATTTTCATTACCTTCTAATTTCTTAACCAAAATATCAGACCCAAAAACTAACCCAAACACTTTGGATATTAACTGCGTTTGACCATTGCTACTACTTTTTCAAATGAAAGTGACCGCTTTAATTTCCTGTGAAGCCATGGTACTAGTCTTTGCTAGTCTGCCATATTATTAGAATTTGCTTTTTCTGTATCAAAACCTACAAAAGCCAGCAATAACTTAAAAGGGTAACCATTTATAACCCGTATTCTCTTGTATCCAGACTGCAGGAGTTTCTTCTGGCTTAATGAATAGCAATATTTACATCTTTTGGACTATATGACTGACCTAAGCAGCCTGTGTTTTATAGAAGCTTAATACTTGTTCTATTAAAAGGAATTTTATTGTAGCAATTGAAATTTTCTGGCCAGACTTTTTTGTTCTGCACTTACCTAATATTTTCAAATTTTGTGGGTTTGGATTTTTTGTGTTTTTATGGACAGTTCTGTCGTTCTTACTTTGTAATCCTGACACTTTTGTTAATTTCTTTTATTGCTAGGATGGTGCTTGCCCTTCTAGGGGTAAGGATGTATTGTATCCTTTTGCTAGCATTTCAGTTTTTTGTGTTTTTCTGATTTGTCGTGGTCATTGTCAGTCCTTCTCTTGCATTCTTACAAGATTTTTTTTTTATACAGTTGTTCTTTCTTCCTTTGTAAAATGTGCAGTTTTCCACCACTCTGGTCTTTTTCTCAGCAGTAAAATTGTGTCTTCTTGGGCATCTGGTAAAACACTTAAACTAGTTTTCAACTATTTGCAGTTTTTGTTCCACATATTTTCTTCTGATTTGGGCAGTAATTGATTTTAAAGTTACAAATTTATTTTGAGACAAGCCCTCTTAATGCATAGGTGATAAACATCTGGATTGACCCAACTTTGTGCTGATTCAGTTTGCCTTTACTTAATAAGCACAGGCCTTTTTTCTCTCAGGTTTCACAGAAGATTAGTCTTTCAACAGTGCTTGTTTCACTATTTTTGCCTCATTGCTTAGGAAAGTAATGAGACTTTATGAATGTGGAAGAAAGTTCACAGAATTAAGGAGGAAAATGTTTATTTGCTGTTTGCTTGAAAACTGAACAATATTGCCGTTGGTACTGACATGTTTAGATAGGAGCAGCCTCAGTAATTGATATTTCAGCATGCATGCTGTCCTCTGTAGCTTTTCAAAGACAGTATGAGATAAAGATTTGACTTTCATGGTATCCGTGTAGCTGAGAGAAGCGCTGTGGTATATTACAAATGAGACTGTGGAGCAAAGTAGAAAGCTTTTTCTGAAGTCAAAGGGAGTCTGGCTGAATTGAAGCCTTGGGCCTGTCATGCCCGGTACATGGTGTAACATTAGACTACAATTTGTCTTGTGCAATTTTGAAATCTATTTTATTTCTTCCTATGCTTGTAGGATGCCCTGAGGTATGTAAAAATGTTTCCTTGATTCTCTCTATAAGGGAGGAAGTACCAAAAATGAAGGGTAGTGGGAATCTGTGGTCAGAGCTTAGAAAGCTGCTCAAGATCAGAAGATGACTCAAGGAGGGGAGTGCAAGGGAAGACATCCGAGCGTGCCCTGAGAATACTTACATTGCTGGCTCTGAAGGATGTGATTTTTACAATTGAGTTTAAGCTGGTCTTAAGCCATGGTGGAACCCAGACACAGCTCCTCGCCCTTCTTGGGGTGAGCTTTTGCAGTTGTGTGGCCGGTGTGTGACTTGGGGTGGTACTTGCTTGGTGAGTCTGACCTGATCTGGCACTGTTACTGTGCTGTTGTGAGAATGGGTAGGAGGTAATGAAGAAGGTGCACCCAGCACCAGGAGTGTAATCACCTGCCTGACGGCAGGTCACTTTTAGCCTGTCTTAAGCTGATTATGATTTAGATGCTTCCAGTTGCACTCACGTGCCAGTAATGCTTGTCTGGTCCCAGGATGAGCCAGTTCGGGGAAGTAAATCGGTAGAAAATGCATCCAGTAAAAAAACTGCTGTGAATAACTTTCTGCCAGTTCACTAAGCCTACTCATGGAAGAATCAAGTGCTCTAAAGTACTGACAGAAGGCAGGCAGTGAGCTGGCAGTCCTGATTTGGAAAGTGAGGAGTTGGAGAGAATGGGACTATTCTTAAGTGTGAGACCATGGATTCACTGAGCTGTCTCATTTGCTGCAGGAGATGGACTATTATCATGACTAGAAGCACCTTTCATGCACTTCTTAGCTGTGGTCGGTTAACCAGCCTGTGTTTATTTTAAGTGGGAATGGGAGTTTGCTCTGCTGGCTATTGATGTGAGGCTCCATTGGCTGCTACAAGGTTGAGATGGGAATGGTGAATTGAAATTTCTTGTAAGGATTCAGCACAACTTGTACTAACTTTTTTTCTTTATCTGCCGGGGAGAAAAAAGCATCCGTAGCTAGGCTGACTGCTTGTTGTGTCACCTGCACTTGCTGGTGCTCTAATCCTTGATGAATGAAAAAAAAATTACCTTTGAAAAAGACTTTTAAGAATACGCTTTTCTTTTTAAAAAGAGGACTGTTTTTTCTCCGAATGGCTGAGTATCAGGGTTGAGCTAGATACATACTTGGGTGCATTTTTGAAGTTTAGTACTTTAAAAGAGTGAAATACGTAAATGGTTTTACATTAATCTCATGACTGACTCTTAATGCTGAGTCTTTCAGGGATTTTTTTTTTACGTTAATGGCTCTGTAAGCTTATGTATTGTGAGACCTAGACCTGTGTTAATCACTTGGAAAAAGAATAGGTTTATTTTTGCCAAAATCCTTAGATTTTTGGCTGAGAACACAATGCAGCACTCCGTGAAGAGAAAACCAAAAAGATAAATGTACATGTTAATGTAAGTTGCTGACTAAACAAAAGCTTTATAATGAGCTTTACACCATAACATTTTAAGCTTTTAATTTTTCTAACCTTTACAAATGCTAGTAAATGTAGCTCTTTTAAATAGCACTTGCTTTTGATGCCGTGTGTGCAAATACAAAGCCTCTTGAAAAGCCTATTTGTGACGCTATGGCTTCCTAAAGTATTACACTGTTCAATTTAGGAGCGTCTTCAAGGAAATGACTAGAAAGCAGTTGACTGGTTGAGGGTGCTTGATTTTGAAGAAACAAAACTTTCTCATTATCATCTGTCCTTTAAATCACATGAGTTCTGACCTCTGAATAGAATGGTTGGATTAACGGCTCTAGTTGAGCATCTCTAACTCGTTATGTAAAAAATTAGATCTGTGTTGGAGAGTATGCAGGATTATGCTCTCTGTGTGATGCCTGACTTGCTTGTGGGTGGAAATCTGTAGCAGCAAAAGGACCACATTATGGTGTTTGGGATGAGGCTTTTCTCAATCTATTTCACCACTTTTTAAAGAAAGAATTGTCAACTTTAACTACAGATTGATTAAAAAAAAGATTAAGTATTAGGTACAGATTTATTTCCATTGTTTATATATTCTATAGTAAGTTTCTCTAGGGATTTTCATAAATGCATCTTTTCTTTTAGTGTGTCAAGAAAGTGTGCAAATAGACCAAAATTGTAGGAGGTAAACCAAACAGACTTCACAAAATGCAGTAAAATGTAAAAAGTAATGGAAACAGTAACAGAAGTACCATTGAATGGAAGTTTATTTTGTCATGTCATGCTCATTTTGTGTAATTTAATGCTGTAGTGGGGCAGGGAGAAGCCTAGTGTTAATCAGTACGAATCAAAGTAAGGCAAGTCTGATGGTATATATTTGTAAGCCAGACTGAACTTTTTTTTTTTTTAATGCATTATTTCATCAGTTAATAAAAGTAGTGGTAAGGCATGCTGTTTTTTTTCCATGGAGAATGTAGTCTGGTTTAGGTGGAAATTTTCTAGCATGGGTTAGCTAAACTTTAGGTGTATATGAATCATCCCGCTCCAGATAATCTAACAGCTCATAGCTGCTGAACACTCTGGCTCCTCAAAGTTATGAACCTACATAGCCATGGAGAATTCTTGGCTTTCTGGGCTAGGTCTTTGTGTGAATATGAGAAGGATCAGGCTGTTCCACTTGACGACAGTCAACTGTTAGATTAGCTGCTGCAGCAGTAAATGTTGGGAGAAACTGGTTTCTAGAGAAGAAAGAACTACTCTTCTTATGCCTGTAAAGAATTAATTGTGATTCTCTCTAAAACAAAGACATTTTAGCCTCTGTTTCTGTGCCTTTGTGTGTTGCAGAATTTGTTGAAGGGGTAGGGGAAGGAAAGTTACCATAAACTTTAGAAGAGAATCTTTCATTAAAAATATTAAAATACCAGCAGTATCTCTGTGTTGTTGTTGTTGTTGTTTGTGTTTGATTGATTTGCTTGTATTTATTTTGTGAGCATTTTTCTATTAATGTTAGTTCATGAGTGACTGGTCTTTATGTATTTAAATGAATGTGGGTGTTTATAATATGCAAATAACTATATATAAACTTGTCTGTATAGATTCTTGCACCTTTTTAAAAGTAGGAGGAAAACTGGGAGAGTGTGGAGGTCGGTGGACTGAGAAGACTTTCCCCAGAATGCTCTGTTCTGTTCTGTTACGCCCCCAGAGGTTCCTGATTGGTTCCCTTCCCCTGCACTCCCATTGCTCTCGCGGCACTTTTGAAAAACCATGCACGAGTACAGACGCATTAAAAAAGATTTGTCATGTAGAACCCCGTGTGAAGACTTTCTGTGCTCATTTAATGTCGGGCTGTTTTACAAGCTATCCCGTATGAAAGCGTGTGTGTGTGTGCAAGTGTGCTGGTTACACAGAGAGATTTCTTTAGAGACGCTTTTGGAAGGTCGCAGCATTTTACCATCCAAGATCACCACAACAGGAGAGCAAACTAAAAAGCATTATATTGTAGTAAATGAAGAACAGGGAAATTGAACACCCAAATATGGGGGAAGGAATTATTTAATAGTAACCTCCAGTAGTCCCTCCTAAATATAACACACATACATGAGGATTATTATTTAGCTTCCCTGAAATAGTTGCAGTCACTTCCAATTTTATTATGATTCTCTGACTGCAGCCAGATATGAAAATAGTGTAGTCATCAATTATAAAAGAAATTATTTTGTTTCTGTTAAGAAACAGGGGCAATAGTATGCAATATTTTATGGAAGGTAATACTTTTGTTTCTAAGTTTTATTTTAAAACTTTTTAGTATTTTCTCTTTAAGTCTCAATTATCTTGGTCACCATTCAGAATTTGAGTGTCTGATTTCGATCGTGGTATCGCTTCCTTTCAGCAACACTGCATAATGTTAAAGGAAAAGCAGTCCTAGCCATCTGTTAATGCCTACCAGAGCCCTGTGTGGCAGCTGTAAGCAGTAGTTCTTTCCTCCCTTCCTTATGTCCAAGCAGGCATATTGACCTATTCATATCCTCCTGCTATGTGTAATTGTGAATTATGAAATTACTATCTCAGAATAATTCAGTCTTGGTCATCTTATTCTTTCATGCATAACTTCTTATTTTTTTCTGTAAATACTATTCTCAGAATCCTTCTTAAACTTAATGCATTTAGGCTTTTTTTATTGAAAAAGATTAAAAGCTTTGAGTATTGAGAGGAAATGAACATAACTTTACTTGTGCGTTTAGTTATGAGGAGGACTGTTTGGGAATGCTGATATTAGCACAGTTTCCAAGAATAAACACTTTTCCCCACTCCTCTCCCCTGCACGTCATGCTTTTTCTTTTGGAGTTATATTTCATATTTTGCATTATCTTCTCTTTCCCCATCTTACTGGTTTTATTTTCCAGAGGGGGTTCCGTTTTTTCCTGTGTTGTTTCTATTTTTACCAAAACATGTCTTTTTTTTTTGTTGTTATTTTTAAAGCATTATTCTCTTTTATGTTTTTTTTTTCCTACACTGCATTACTTGTGCATCTGTGCAAGCAGTCTGCACATTTTGTGACTAATGAGTAATGACAAAATAGTCACAGATGCATATGAGTGATTAGGGCCTTGTCAAAGGCTAGTCACGGAAGTGGGAAGCTCATCTGGAAGTAGTGATCCTTGGTAGGAATGGGGAACCAAATTTGATTCTTACAGATAAACAAAATTTGTCTTTGTTGCAACCTTCTAAGCCAGCCAACTCTCGCAATTTCTAAGCAGAATAAATTTCTTCAACCTGTCAGCCCAACTTCTTGGATGTTTAAAAGCTGTAGTGTGTTGTTCCATGATTACTTTGTCAAATTAACAATTAACAGCTGTGGAAATTAGATATAGAAGATAGCTGTTCCTGCTATCTTCTGTTGACTTGCTTTCCCTCTGTCAGTGGCTCTGGAGCCTGTGTTTTCACAGGAGAAACAGATTCAGCTCGCTGTCCTACTAAAAGATGGAATTTTTTCTTGTTGATCCCCCCCCTGCCCCTTTCCTGTAATGAGTGGAGTTGGTGTGGTGGGACCATAGCTCCAAATACCAAAGCTGGCTCGAGTTAGGGAGCGGGAGCGTGGAACCAAGAGCAGTGGGGAAGAGTGGACAGAGCAATGACCTTTCTCTTTTAGCAAAGGTAACAACTTTGGCTCAAGTCCTGCTTGGAAATGGCTTCTTGAAACTGGATGAAATAACTAGAGACTAGTGTTTGCAGCTTACTTATTTTATATCACTGACATCAGGCCTCTGCTCTACTACCTTCTTACTAGTTTTTCTGACTCTCAGCTGGGGAAGAGCCATTGTCACTAAAGATCAAAATAGCAAAAAACAAATGCACTTGGGTTTCAGTTAGGTTTTAATCTTTTAATCGGCTGTTAGGGTTTTTTTAACAGTGGATCATCATTAAAAAATTAAATTTTCCTGGAATAAATATTTTCATCACAAAAGGGAAAATACTTTAACACTTGGGAAATGTTGTTGAAGCCATTTGTGAATGCACTTTATACTCTAGGCTCAAAATGTTATGTTGCTACTTCATTATCAATCTGTCATATCATATGTTTTAAAAAGTCATAGTAGTTTCAAGAATTTAAAGTATATTCCTAAAATTTGTGTGAGGGCGTATGAATTTAGGGGAGGTTCATTCTTTTAGGTGGGAACTTAAAAGCCTAAACTCCTTGTTTTTCACTTTTTAATGCTTATTTCTGTTTCTTTTAATAGCAGGAGTCAGGTAATCTAGATCATTGTAGGATTTAAAAGCTGAGCTTTCTCTTCTGTCCAGCAAGTTGAAGGAAGTAATCTCTTATTTTGTGTGTTACTATTTTTTGTTAACTCTGAAGAGAGATACTATGTAAATGTCATAAGTGTGATTTCTTTCTAGCTTAGCTGCTGATGCAGAATGACCCACAGTGGGCAAATAGTGCCCGATGTAGCACCACTGCTGGGGCTGAGCAGCCTGTGTGATGCCTGGGCACAGGTTGCTTTGTTCAGGCAGCCTGCTGTCCTCTTCGAGATGTGCCTGGGTGTGTTATGGCAGCATCTGATGGTTATGCCTGCGCTGAGACCATTGTCTGTGGTAGCAATGCATATAAAAAGAGATTGTGTTTAATATCGCCAAGTTTTTAAATGGCACTCTTTTAAATTGCTATGCTAAACATTTAGAAATGGGAAATGTGCTACCTTGAGCAGATATCTGGTTTGCATTCATTCATTGCCTGTCTTCTAAAGGTCTCCTGCTTCAGGCTGTCAGTTGTTTTTCTGTTACTGTTAGCTTGTCCAGTTAGTGGCGTAAACCTATATTGCATTCTCTTAATATTAGTCTTTGATTATTTCTTTCCTAATCATTCTGTCTAGAATAATTAGGAGAAACTACTCTTCTGCATTTATATTCTGGTGCCCTAGCCCTGCACAGGAATTTCAGAACCCTGAAAACAATTATTTCCAGTTTGTAGCTGCTACCTTGCTTCTTTTATTTTTGCCTTGTCAGCCAAGCATAGTGTGTAACAACATTATTTGCAGTGACTTGGTCCAAATCACCTATCTCCAGGTGAATCAAGTATGACTGTGACTCACAAAATCCAGGTTTTCTTTTCTCCTGATTCCTGATGATGTTGCATCCCATAAGGATGCCAGGGATGAACCAGCAAAGCCCAAAACAAAAATGGTTCGCTGGTGGGATGTCCCACGGGCCGAAACATCCTCCCAGGTTACGGCAAGCTCCCAAGAGACTTTGCCTTAAACATTATAATGTATGGATTTCCCTCTCTCGGGATTGGTTTGTTGTTCCCCACCCCTTTATGCTATGTTTGTCCACCGTCCAGAAATTTCTTTTCAATTGTAACCCCCATTGACTCCTTTCCCCTAGTCCCTCCTTCTCTGTAGCCCCATTGGTTCCCTTACCCTTGTTCTGCCCCCTGGCCCTCAACCTATTGTCCCTGATGCTCTGCCTGCCCCTTCTTCCCCATATATAAACCTATACCCTGCCGTCTATTTTGTCTTCTGTTCCTGGCCCCCTCCATGCCTGGACCCCTAATAAACCTGGCTGCTGAACCCCATACAGAAGACCCTTCTCGCCTCCTTGCCCCCGGCTGTCGCTCTGCTCTTCTCTGTGTGTGCGCCCCGCTCCATTGGGAGTGTGCGTGCCTGCTTCCTTCGCTCGGCCCCTCCGTGCCGAAGCGGCTTCCCCACAGCTGGGGACCCTTGTGGAAGGCTGCGGCACCTCACCACCGTCACATGCCTGAGCAGGACAGCTTTTTGACTTAGGAACCCAGAGGTTACTCTGCAGTTTACGGTCATGAACTAGGCACTCATAATGCCGGCTAAGAGTTCTCCCCAGTGGAATGGCACTTGTAGTAGCCAGCATGCAAGCGTCAAGTTGCATAGATAATAACGAATGATAAATTTTGAGTCTCAGATTGGGAATCTGTGTCCTGGCTGCAGAGAATTGACTGTATTGGCTGAGAATTCAGATTTTATATGCTTTCCTGTGATTTACTGTTAAAGATTTACTTCGAAAATGAGCAGTGTCTGCATATTCTTTTCAGGCACATCTAAAGTCATCCTTTTTTCCACAGTTTGCACTGTGGTATAGAAGATTCCATGGTATGATTTTGGAGGCTCTTATGTTCATAAAAGTTTGAGGATTTTAGGAATTGTTTCAACTCTTCCTAAATGTAAAATATGAACTCAACTTCTTAATAAATTATAAAACATAGGGTTCACTTTAAGTTTATATTTGTTGTGGGTCTTTATATTAAACAAATGGATTGTAGCTGCTCATGTATTTACTGGGGAAAAAAAGGGAGAACTCTTTTTTGCTTACTCGTGTGTCATGCATCCCGTGCAATCACCTCAAATGTTTTTTGACTTCAGCTATTTTGCAGTCACGTATACTGAAACTTTCAAATTCTCTTAAAAAGAGTAGTTCAGAGATGGTATCAGTACAAAAGGAATATATATTTTTTAAAGGTTCTGTCATTAGCCTGAAGTCATTAGAAAACTAGTATAGCAGGAGTTAATATCACCTCTCACTTTTTAAAATTTACATGGTTATTAGTTAATACCAACAGTTTTGTTGCATTCCCTTAAACCTTTTTTTTGAAAATATTAGTATGATAAGGCTGTGATTTCATGATCACTCTAGGCTGTCATAAATGTACACTGCTTGAGAATGTTCTCTTGACTGGCTAATGTAGGCTCAAGGGAACAGAAACCAGGTTTGCGTGCTTGAAGTGGTCAGGAAAATGCAGGTTAGTAAAAATAGGGTTCTCTGGTACACTAATATGTGACTGAAAAACAGCCAGAGTTTCTCAATTTGTGTTTAATACTTGTTAAATGAGAGACTTTTTCCCCTTCCAGTAGCTGTGGGAGGCTCAAAAACACATTAAATTACTGTCTCCTCATCAAGATGCTCCAGGACAGTGAATATTTTTTGTTCAGGTCTCTGCCTATGTATCCTTTTAGCTTTTCAGGGTCTGAGCATTACAAGTTGATATGTAAAATCCTGCTGCAGATGTGTGGTGTAATAATGGGGTAACAGAGTGTAAATCCTGCTTTTTTCCTAATATGATGGAAAAGAAAAAAAATCATGTGGGACAAAAAATGAATATAGCCTTCTCTTATATTTTACTTTCTCTTTTAAATTTTAATGATCTCTGGTATCTTTTCCAGCATCTTTTACTCCAGATAACACTCTGGCTTATCTAGTGGCTGAGGAAAAAAAGGTTTGGTTAAGGTGTCACCTTCTTCAGATATAAAGCAAAGCTATGTTTCTGAATTGTAAGAGGCTTGTTTGTAACACGATTTGGATGACAGCAGATGCCCTGTTACATTTTTAGATTGTCTCTCCTGTAGAGATGGCAACAGAGCAATCTTCCTGCTGGGCTGGCAATGTTCATCTAGGTAATTTTTCAGGCTTGGAAAGAAAAATTAAATGCTGCGGGATAACATTGTGGTCAAGAAAAGATATAATCTGCTTATCACTTAGGTACTGTGTAAAATGCAAAAATTTGTTTTTCTGAAGAAAAGTCATGCATAAGAATAAGTCTATTTTGAAAATGAAGACTTGCTGCACTAGTCATCAGTGTTAACTGTGTTCTGTTTCTAAAGCTCTAAATGCTTCAATTTCTTTAAAGATTTTTTTTAGTGTATAAATTTTCATAATTTTTCTAACTATATAAACTACGATATTAATTTAGTGCAACAAAATGTACTTAACGCATTAGAAATTCTTACTTGGATTTTTTTCCTCCTGTCTGAAATAGGTATATTGTATGTAACAAATCCAAGCAGGCTCAACTGAAGTTACTCAATTTTTAAAGAAATACTGAGAGTTTTCAGATTTGCAACTAGACTAATTTCCTGATAGTTTACTCTGAAGTTATAACTGATATCCAGAGTTTTTAGACTTCTGTCTAAGTGGTACTTCAGCATGTTGAAATCTGGAAATACTTAAAATGTGGGTTTCAGACTTCAGTCTTTTTTTTTTTTTTTTTAAAGCCTCTTTAAAAGATATAGATAATGTATGTAATAATTTTAGAGTAGAAATAGTTATCTTAAAATAACAGCCAAGATGAATAACATCTGAGGGTTAGAGGGCAGTTCACCTAAACTGCCATCCATTCAGTGGAGAGCTGCTTAATGTCCCAGGAAGCAAGAAAACACTTTGGCTCACTAGCCCCAGCTGGGCACAGTAAGAAGTTATTTCTCACTGTGTCCAACTGCTCCTTTTGCAGAAATCACTGCCCAGCTGAGATGAACGTGAGAAATAGGAAGGCCTGCTCATGCTGGCAATAGGAACTCTCCCTAACCCTGATGTATTTCTTAGTCAGTTAAGCTAACAGGGCAACATATGCCTGTAGGGAGAGGTCATAGTGGAGCTTTGTGACTGCAAACCCTTTTTAAGGTTAGGTGCACCATATGATCATTGTCTTGACTCATTTCTCTTTATTAAAAAAAAAAAAATTAAAAATCTGTCTGGTATAATAATGAACAAGTTGGTCTGTCATTTCAGTAACTAAGTGGAAGTTGGAACTGCTTAATTAAACACCTTTCATAAGGTTTTTAAAAGTTTTTCAAGGTTTAGATTAAAGAAAAAAATTCTTCTCATGGAAGTATATGTTAGGGAAAACTGACTGAAAGTAAATAATACATTTTAATGAAATCAACTGAAATGCATTTTTAGAACTTGCAGAGAGCTTGCTCCTTTTTTTTGCTTTTTCACCCATATTGCAGTTTTTATACTGTATATAGCTATGCTGAATTGCGTGGCTGGTGCACAGAGGCAATCAGCTATAGTATCTGCAACACACAGGAAATTGTCCAGAAGATGTATAAAATTAGTTGTCAGTTTCAGCTTGCTGAGCTTTCATGTGTTTGTAAAGAAAAAGGGTGTGTTGCTGCCCTCGTGATGTGTTAATACAGAGTTTGAATATGGTTTCCACCAAGGGAAGCACTGAGCCCGGAAGTGTTGGCCTTCATCACCAGAATTAAGTCAGGGAGCTCTGTCTGTCAAAGAACACGTCACGGTCATGCCATTTACTTTTGAGACCCACAGCTTAACCGTACACAGATAACCTCCGCTATTTGAAATACAACATTAATTTGTAGTAACAGAGTGAGACTTTGTCAGTTTATGGCAAATAGCTTTTCTAGCTATGTTATGCTGCATTTGTAAAAACAAAGTAAAACGAAACAAAAAATAAAAACCCAAGCCCAATACTAAACACAGAAATTTGTTCTTAGTTTTTGTTACAATTCTGTAAAAACACAAGTAGGAAAAAAGTGTAGGATTTGGCAGAACCCTGTGATTGCAAGTCGTGTTTTCTGTAAAGTGTTTGAAAACTATTCTGGGGAATATGGTGGCCTGCTTTCCAAAATGCGGCAGTGTACCCGTGTTACATTTAGGTAGCTTTATAGCACGTTGAACTGGGTGCTGGTTTTAGTTTTGCTTATAAAAAATTTTTTTTTTCCTCAGAAACTTGCTAATTTGGGTGTTCTAAAAGCAAGTTTGTCTTTTTTAGGAAATAAAACCTCAAAGCCATTACAACCATGGATACAGTGAATCTCTTGGACGGAAAAGCCACATTGATGATTACAGCACTTGGGACATTGTCAAAGCCACACAGTAAGTTTATTTTTGAATGTTAGATTTGTTTGTGTCTTTATCAGTTAGAAACAGTAAAATGGGTTGTTTTATTTGTGTAAGGTGGAACGTAAACTATATTTTTTAATCTAGTAGTGGAAGATCTCAGAAGTAACTCTACAAAATTACTGTTATGACAAATTTATGATCATTATATAAAAAATATGGGAGCAATTGTGGTAAGTTGTAAATATAGGTGGTTGCTGGACAGATTATTGGAAGAGAGAATGGTACTGATGTTTATTTTCTGTAGGTGATGATTAACAGGTAAGCAGGCAATGTGTATATACAAACATAAGGATCGATTTATAGGTTAGAAAAAGTGTGTCTCTAACTTCTGTTATCTCTGATTCTGCAGTCTCAGTCCTGCTACGAAACTGAGTTTAGTACTGAAGGAGGACTGTAGGAGTAAACCGAGTGCAGATTTAATTGCCCTCTTTATGCAGATGTATTATACAAATTTGTTTGTTCCACAGTCTTGTAGCAGATACGAATTTATGAGACTTTCTGGACAGTTGTCATGACACTATTTTTTAGTTTGCTACTGTTTGCCATTCAGAAACCATCACCATCGCTTTTCTTCAATGAGTTGAGATAGTTCTGTAAGATTTGTATTTTTATTATTGTATTGTCATTTTGAATGCTTAAACCATTATGTATCTTGCAGACGTATTTGCCTTTTTCTTCTCAAGACAAAATTTTTCTTGCATTTTTTTTCTCAAAAAAACCTGCCTGAACTGAAAGCAGCTTTGCAGTTCTGCATGTGACACAGGCCCACTTTAGGCATAGGAAGTATGTACTTTCCTTCATTTTTTGTTTTGAGTTGTAAGAGTTTAACTTCCTGAAACAGATGAGTGACTCTGCTACTGTTGCTCTAAATACTTTAATAAATATTAATGGAGCACTGCAACATATACTACTCATATTAGGGTATTTTTAGAAATTACAGTGTTGGCACGATATCAAACTAGCTGCTTCTTATAAAAGTATGGAAGTGTGTTTGACAGCAGAAGCAGTTTTGCAAGTTACCTACTTCTATTCTTGTGTGCTCATTGTGTGTTTGAAAACCTAAAATACCTTTGTCCCTATTAACCCTCAGATTCAGGCTGATCTGTGCTTTCAGCTGAGTTGTTAAAGTTCTTTTCTAGTCTACTCGTACAAGAACCAACTGGTCTGAGTTGACATCTCACCACAAGGGCTGCAGTTTCGTGTTGTAGCTGTAATGGTTAATATTGCAGAGAAGGGGGACTGTCAGCATGATCAAGTTGTGGTATCCAGACAGCACTTCCTGACTAGAAGGAGAATTCACAGAATCACAGAATAAACTAGGTTGGAAAAGTCCTTTGAGATCATCAAGTCCAGCCTGTGACCTAACATTACCTTATCAGTTAAACCATGGCACTGAGTGCCTTATCAAGGCTTTTTAAAACACCTCCAGGGACAGTGACTCAGCCACCCTGTGCAGCCCGTTCCAGTGCTGAATCACTCTTTCTGTGAAGAATTTTTTCTAATATGTAGCTTAAGCTTCCCCTGGCACAGCTTGAGGCTGTGTCCTCTCGGACACACCTTTATATAAGCATTTACTAGGTTTTGAAGGCCATGCTATAAAAAATGTCTGTCATAAAGGGAAATATGTCTGAAATTTAAGGTAGAAAATAAACTCACCAAATATCATAAATATTTGATAATATTTATGTAAAATAAGTAATGCTGCTGATATATTAATTCAATTTTCTACTAAAATTATGTAGTTATTTGCATTTATAGAAGCACAACCTATCGCATCTATGTATAAAAAATAGGTGATCTTATCTTCTACCCTTTGTCCTCTAAAATTACTATTCACTGAGATTAAAATATCTGCTGACTTTCCTTACTTTTTAGTTCAGTACTAATGTAAGTAAGATGCCACAAAAAGTTTTTGTTAAAAAGGACCACTTACCAGTCTTCTAGAACGCTTCCCCCAAGCACTTCAATAAGTTAAAGCAAGATGTAGCAAAATGCAATAAGAACTAAAATAAAATAAGAATTTTCAGTCTCTTGGTGTCATGGGTTAGCACCCTTCCTTCTTTTCAGGTTTTCTTTTTCTTTTGGCTCTGTTTCTTCGGGGAAGTGATGTTTCCTGCAACAGGTGTTGTAACTTCCTCCAGAACTTGATAGAACCAATCAATTAACTAATTTGAATATAGACAGCTCTATTGAGCCCCTGAGAGAAGGGTTACACCTCTGTAAAATACAGCATTTAAAGAGGGACAAGGCGGGAGTCGCCCTCTTGCTGTTCCAGTGTTGGCAGAGGTAACTGAGGGCCCGCTNTATAAGCTTGGTGGGAGGAAAGAGCTTTCTAACT
>VYZQ01038725.1:19913-40049 GCA_013400655.1 Mystacornis crossleyi
GTCAGTTAACGTTAGAATATTTTTTTGATCTTTAAATTTTTTTAAATTTAATTAAAAATTTTTTTTCATTTTCTTTCTTTTAAAGTTACATCATATGTTCAGTATATTTTGGTGGCTCTAGAAAGAAATATGTGTATACCTTTTATATGTGCTGTAGTCAGCTCCACTTAAAAATCATTGTTATCCCTGTATTTGTGGGTAAACTTTTGACCATTTGCAATGCTGCTAAAATGGACACTGCTACAAACATTTCTGGATACAGGATCTCTGTATATCCCAGATAAATTATTACTATGCATGCACAGAATAGATGTGTATACACAGAAGAAAACTCAGTATGCTCCTACTGCATTTAGACTATTGGCTTGTCCTGTGCCATGATGAACTTCCCACATAGGTCTGGTTCAGCTGAGCATGTTTGGCAGGTCCCATGGCTCTGCACTGCTATACCTGTGCACTCCAGCTGCCACACTTCAATTTATCACTTTGATACCTGTTGAGCTCAGGTGTATGTTTAAGCTGTTTTTCAAGGAAAGTGTAACTGGAAACCCTTATATCTGCCATATAAACAAAATCAGAACTAAGAAATGATTAAAAAATGGTGTAATTTGGTCTAGCTTGACCCTGATTCCTTTGCAGGAATTTCTTTGTTGAATTCCTTTGCAGATGAGGTGCTTGCTGCTAATATGGCTGCATGTTGACCATTCCACTGTTTCTACAGATCTGTGCTATGGAAAAGATTCCTGTACAAGGTGTCATTTATCTTAAAAACCTCCTACACCTCAAACACTGCAGTTGCTGACTATGCTGACATCTTCAACGGAAAGTTCAAAATTCACTACAGCTAATGCTTTCAGACCTGATGAGGTAGGGCTTTCAATCTTTTAGCCTGTGGTCAGGCAAAGTAAAACTAGAGCAAAGCCTTTAATTTCTCAGATGTGATACTTCTTTCTTTGTGCTAAGGTGCACCCTTGTAGTTGGGAATGGTGAGCCTCAAGTTAAGTATTTAGATTGATTTGATTTTACAACTGTCAAACCTGCAGTTTAACAGGCTGCCAGCTGACCTTTCTTCTGGATCAAACCCAAAGGGCCAGGTAAAAGAATTCTTTTTTTTTTCAAGGATGTTTTCTTCATTTTTGAAATCGATGGATGGAAAATACTGCTATCGCTGATCACAAAATATAGACATTCTTATGTCACATTTTCATTCTGTTGTGGCTGTGAGAGGTTTATTATAGAATATCTGTGACAGATGTCCTTTATGTGATATTCAACTCAAGGAGAAGGCACTGGTTTAATATCAAATACAGACATGTCTGTCATTTCAGATGTTGCTGGCTTTGATTCTCCAATATAACAACAGCAACAACAATAATAACTTATGGATATTATAATTTTAAATCAAAGAGCTCATTATTTTTCACATCCCTGACAGTTTTTGTTCTATTTCTTTGGTGATCATAAAGCCATCTTCATAACATCACAATCTCCTAATACAATGCTATAATTACATATTAATTATCTCAATGCTGAAAAATACTCCTGTCTTGGTCAAAGAATTGAAAATAATGTCTCAGCTGACAGTGATATGTCATTTTAGATCAACAACTTGAGACAAGTAGAGCCATGAGAGAAGCACAGCACAGAACTTATTCCAGCTACCTGCATGCATAGTCCAGGACCTCTGAATCCCTGCATCAGTCAAACTGACCCTCCTCTACTTTGGAGTTGGTAAGCATGATGTCACAAAATTAAATAGGGAAGAAAGCAAAAAAACCCAGAACAAAAAACAAAACAAAACAAAAAACCCTGCCACCCCAAAACCAAAAGCAAACACCATAAAAGAAAATGTATGTTTAAGAAGTTTATGTTGTCATACCTTCCACCTGAAACGCCAAAACTTAGTAAAGAGAGGGAGACTTAAATTAAAAATGTGCCTATTTTTTCCCCCTCAGAAAATAAATGGTGAACTGTGAATATATACCTTTTATCATGAGGTAATACAGAACCCAGAGAAAAATAGACACTCAATTCCTACAGCTATTCTTCTTCACCAAGGCCAGTTTTGATGCATGTGATGAGGATTGGGGTCTGTCTAACTTCAATCTCTGAAGCAGACGACTTGCAGATGCTATATATAAGAAGACAAGAAGACTGCTTATAAGAATATGCACATGTTCTTCCCCCCCCCCCCCAACTGCATGGAGGAAACAAGGATTTAAAACTTGTCTTTCTGTTTTCTGTAAAAGCAGAGGAATGGTCACAAAGAACTGTTAGAAGAATACCAAATTCCTGAAATAATAGGTGCCTTTTATTGCTTTATGTTGGTACCACAGAAGTGAAATGGTTAAATAATTTTGCCTTCTGTTGAAACAATATACCTCTTCATTATTATACATAGCTTTCAAACATACTATTATCCGAGGATATAGTGTATCCAGCTGGTTGCTTATATAATATTGAGATTTAAATTTATATAGTAGGAGTTTTAGTGTATTTGTGATGCTTATTAAAAAGATATTTAAAAATGTATTTTAAAAGTAAATTGTGCAATATATTATACAGCCTTGCTTAACACATACACAGAAACTTAAGAATTGATCCAGATTTTCTGTTCAGAACTCCAAGAATAAGTGAAAACATAAGACATTGCCAAAATACCTAATTTCCTGTAGACATGTCTTACATAACGAAACAGTTTAGCTCTATGTGAAAAAACGGTTTTTGGGGGACTGCTTTAGTTGAAAGGAAGTAGTACAGGAGATCAACTTGGTTTCTATGGATGAAAATCAAAGGCCTGTTAATCTAGGTGCCTGATTAATTGTCTGAGTTGACCTCTCTGAGAACTCCACTCTTTCTCTCAAATTCCCTGGACAAGCCTTGCATGTGTTTTGGTATGTTCTGGTGTAATGGTGGCGAACTGTTAAATGACCTACATTTCCATAAGTACTACTTTAGAAAACTGGACGGTTTTACAGCAGTTGAAATAATTAAAAAACCTTTTTTTACTGTAGCTTGCACATACCATTCCTCTGGGTGCTCCTAATGTGAAAAAATCTCTAGAGCACCATTGTACACACAAGTAACATTCTCCAAAACACTAAAGAGTTCCAAGTTTATAAACACATACATTCGGGCCATATGTAAAGCTCAAAGCTCCAGAGATGCTTACAGCTTTGGTTCAGGATGAAAACCAAGGTGGGAGCCTTCATGAGGTATTCCCTTGTCTGCCTTGTGAACATACAGGAAAAAAAAGTAACACGGATTACCCAGGTGTTAAACTATCTATGTGAAGTTTTGAGAATGAACAATCAAATCTTGACAGGAGAGATGGTTTTGCTCTGCTAATGACTAATTTATACCTAATCACTCATGTAATGTAGAAGCATTGAAACCTGTCATCCATAGGCTCTTGGTTAGATACATGGAATATATCTAGAGCACAAAGATTGAAGGTAAGGATTTGCCATATTCTTAGAAGGAACAGAAATGCTTATTGCATATTGCTTAGAAGTAACAGAACTGATTTTCCAGCAGTGCAGCTCTTTCAAAATAGCAAGGCTTCATGGTGTAGCATAGAATAGCACATGGTCCACAGAAGAAAACAAAATTCAGCCTTCAATTGTACAGGTTTTTCAGCCAAATGTTTATCTAAAAAATTTCAGTCATGGATGTGAGAAAAAGAGAGAAATGAGCCCTTCACATTTAAATTCAGGACATAAAGATACTGAGTCAGCAAAAATGCAGTTATCAAACAGCTGGTGCGTCATACTTGCTGGTGAAAAAACCTGCTGGTGGGTTGAGAAATCATTATGTATGGTGGACTAAGGTTTCTATCACACTTCACTGAAGTCCACGTTAAACATCTGGGACTTTCACCTCTGAGCAGAGATATCTGTGAGAGTGTGGAGTGGTAATTTTACTGTATGCTGAAGAGCAAGTGAAAAAGCAGAAGCAGCAGATCATTAAGGGTCTGTCTATTCAGTGCTCTGAAAACCCCATTTAGCAGTATCAGTGAAGGCGATGGTTGGAGCAGTGCTTGAAAAATCTATGACAAGTCCTCAATGATCTTCTGAAGTAAGTTGTGCAAATTACATAGGTTTTATCTTGGAAACTGTTAGAAGTAGTCAACAATCAGTACAGTTGGGCTGGGACTTTGAACTGTGTGCCCAGTTCTCTTCAACTACTCATCCCACCCAAAACTAAGGCACCATCAACGTCTTTTCTGAAGCTTTTACAACAAAAGGAATGGGAATAAAAACTAGATTGTTTTATGTGGTGTTTTAGTTCTCCTAAAGACTCCATCCCATGCCTTTCCTGTGCTATCTCAACACATCAAAAGCTAGGACTTTTTCTGATTAATTTCATAGAAAGTCAAATTTAGTTCAAAGATCATCCTGCTTTGTCTGAGGAAAACACAGTGAATAAAAGCAAATCCCTCATCTGGCACACAAAGGTCTTTGGAATCACACAAATGCTTCATTCTTTCTCTGTATAGATTATAGAGCTGTTTTATTTTAAGGCCTACTTGGAAATTATTGGATTGAAAGGTTGATTATCGGTTCCAATTTGGGCAGGCACAGTCCTATTTGGATAAACATACCATGTTCAAAAGGACCAACAAAAGAAAAAGGGCCTTAACCTGGTAAAATGATAATGATTGTTGGGTTCAGAAAACAGATGGTCACATATTACCCCAATACCTTTTTTGAACCACTTTAAATTTTTTTTGAAATTGGGGATAAACAATTTAATCTCTCAATTAAGCATGTAAAGTACTGAAACAGAAGGTCTGAAAGCAACATGAAAAGTAAACTCTGTTGTCCAATGTCCACCAGAGAGAATTTATTGGTAGTCTTTTATTCCTTCTGAATAAATCTTGCTGACCAATTCTTCTGATATATAAATAAACAAACAAATGCAAAAGGAGAACTTCCATCCCACCAGCCTCATGCTGAATTATAGCTGAACTCTGTCAGCAGCTGAAGCTAGCCACAAACCCCATTTAATTGCACAAGAACATATTTGCCAGTATGTTAAATAAATAAATATATTCTCTTACTCAGTGGACATGTATTAGGAAATTTGTAGAGCTTTTATTGTCAAGGTTTTTTCATGTCTAGTGGGTTCAACTGGTTTTGTGTTTTTTCCTTCTCCCTTTCTTCCCCCCACCAAGGGGTCGTAGTGACTTCTATGTATTACACAAGTCTTTTACTGCTTTAAAAGAGCTAAATTGTTACAGAAATTATAGGCTTCCAACCTCCTCTCAAATACCATTTCAAATTATGTTTGGATGAAAGTTTATAGCTTAAAATACACAATAAATAAAAGCTGCATAAATGTTCACAAATTTTAGAAAATGGCCTTTGAGCCTCTGTAACCCGCTTTTTTCTTATTTATCCACACAAAATTTGGCATTCTCCCTAGGCACATTATTTTTTCCCGGACTGAAAAGGAGAGGAGAACAGAAAGGTATGAAGGTTTAGTACTTTTCTAATTTCTTGTGAGATGCTTATCATTATGCTTATAGGGCCAGTTTAAATACCTAAAACAGCATGGCAGTAAGACAAAATGAAGCTAAACAGTGGGGGTTGAAAAACTATAATTAAATTTTATGAACTGTTACTGAGACAGAATACCTCTTGTGAGAGAATGATGGAACAGCTTGTGACAAAGGCTGGTTGTTCATTTGATAGAGAGATGGGGATCAAGACACCTGAGACCCACCCTTCCTTCCTTCCTTCCTTCCTTCTCACTCTTCTCTCTCTCTTTGACTCTGTATCCTATCAAATAATATTCAGTGCATTTTGCAAAGTACCCCAGCCTACCTTAAGACTTTCTTCCATTTGTATGGTCCATTGTTTTTTCAGCTGGTATCATCCATTTTAACTCTTTCCTGTGACTCTGGACTACTGCAGGGTTAACAAATTCCTGCAAACATTTGAGTCAAGCTGGTGTAAGGCTGGCAGTTAACTGCCTGTCAACTCTCACCAAACATGAGAGCTCTACTGCATGGTTTCAGACCGCGCAGACCTGTCAAACAAATTCTGCAAATCCTAGTAAAGAGACTGAAAAAATTAGAAGGAATGAAGGCTTCATCCTCTTGAAAGTATCCTAGAGAATGCTTTAGTTTTTGTTGCTCTAGATCAACAGTACTAATTGACAAAAGTGCTGTCTAGGAACTTAGGTGTTTTTAGATTTGAGTTTTTATACTTGTAACCAACTTATTAAAATCATTCACCAACTTTTCTAAACACAAACATATATAAGCTGTAATAAAATGTTTAAAGAGAGGGCTAACAAGCAGCTTATTAATACACAATGAATACCTAGAGAAAAAAAAAGATGATAGATATAAAGAAGCTCTTTATTCATAAGATACTGGTATTTATGAGAAAAGACAAGCCGAACAAAAATCAAAAATAATAAGGCCGTACTGTCTCCTCCTTTCCTTTAGGCTACAGTCATGGCATGTGATGGATTACAGTTTAAAGACAACAAAAAAGTTGACAGTTTTTAGGGACATATCCAGCTGCTTTTTATTTGCATGTCCAATGCCTGGCATGTGAGAGCTCTGATGCTGTAATTGTCTTGTGGAAAAAGTGGAGGATGATAACAAATACAATTGGCTGTATTATTGATATGTGCTGTGTGTGCACTAGATGTGAAACAACAGAAAACACAGATGGGAATGAGGAATGTTCATCAACTACAAATTTTAGGTTAGAGGTTTCCATGCTGAAGGTATGTGGGTGCAAACGCACTTGACATTTTAAGTAACTATTTTTTTCCTGACTTTTTAGCCCAAAACAATAGCCTATAGCCTTAACCTTTGATGTCTGATATATAAATAAGTTGGGAGCTCTATCTCTCCAAGAGGTGATTAATTTAAATTTCCACGAGTGCAACATTGATGTTTCCCCATCAAAATGTTTTAGTGCTACTATCTTGCTACTGCTTTAGAATTTATCAGTGTAATGATAAATTCCTTGTAGAATGGTTTATTTCCCTTTTGCTCTTTCTGTATTTTGAAAAATGAAATCACTATTTTTACTTTTTCCTGGAAATTGGGGAACATATTCCACTTGTTGCTACCACCCCAGATTTTAGTTTATGCTGCACTGGACTTATATTGCTCAATGGTAAAAGAAAAAACTTTTTATAATACATATTGAGTAGATAAAAAAAATCATCATTCACTTTTCTTAAGAGTTATAATGTTGATCTCACAAAAGTCAGATAAAATAGAGCCAAGAATACACACCGTGGAACAGATTTTCAATACTTGAACAGCATCATCATATAGAGAAGTATTTTATGACACTCAGGATATTTCTTTGCAAACTGAAGAATGAAGAAAATACAGGGGAAAAAACCGGAAGAAATTATGTATAGTGAGCTAATTAAATTGGGTTTTTATTTTAGCTAAGTAATCCACAGTACTGTAGTTAGTTAATTTCTTTCCTTTAATCTTTTTTATCTGAATCCACACATCGGAATTAAAACAAAACAATGAACTCATTCTACTAAAAACGTAATCAGTATCCAGCTAAAACTTCTCTCCTCTCTCCTTACCTATGAAGGTTATTGTAACATTTCCACATGAAATCATAGCTGGGAAGAAAGAATTTTATGTAAGATTGTAAGAAATGCAAATAAAATCTGCAACCTAGCTGCTTCACCCTGCAAGAGTCAAAACAGAGTTAGCCAAGGTAGGAAATTTTACAGATCCTCTCCTGTAAGATAGATATCTTTACTTCTGCTATATCTGTGTACTGTTAAGACTACATATTTTACTGTGTATATATTGATTCTCTCTGGGTATCTAGTGTCCAGGGAACCAAAATATTTGCTGCAAGTCCAAAACTTTGCTATTGTCTTTCAGAGTTGCTCGAGTGCAATATTGTTGAATTTGTTAATTACTGTAAATGAGGCCATAGGCACTAGATTTTTTTTTAACTGAACTTATCGTATTTTATTGTCATTGCTGCACATCCATCAGGCATTAGCATTATTTTCATGTGTAAGGTGACAGTGAGGCACATGGCTCCTTTTGCTTTAATATGCATTATAGATAAAGACTATGACAAAGCTTCAGTCTCCATTGTCTCTGATCTGTATTTGAGAGATAGCACAACCTGCGAGAGAGTACACAACAACTTCTCCAAGGATTTTGCCATCCTCCTTGATAGCACACATTTTCAGAAAAAAATTCCAAACCAAAACAAAAAGAAGAAAAATCGCCAATTCAGCCCAGCAAAGACTGTGGTGGCTAACAGGTGGCAATTATACATTAGTGGATGTGTTCATTTCCCCTTGTATTGGTTTGTCACGGCCTGGTTTTGGGTAGCAGGGGGCCGCAAAGCCGGCTCCTGTGAGAAGCTGCTGGGAGCTCCCCACCATGCCCGGCAGAGCCAGTGGCTGATGGCTCTGAAGATGGACATGCTGCTGGCCAGAACTGGGCCAATGAGAGAGGCCGGTAACACCTCTGTGATGACATATTTAAGAAGAAAATCAACACAAAGTCAAGGGTTTTTGCTTCTAGTCAGAGAAGAGGAGGGGGTGAGAACACGTGAGGGAGAACAACACGGTGACACCAAGGTCAGTGGAGAAGGAGGGGGAGGAGGTGCTCCCGGCGCTGGAGCCGAGATTCCTCTGCGGGCCGTGGTGCAGACCATGGCGAAGCAGGTTGTCCCCCTGCAGCCCATGGGGATCCACAGGGAATGCAGAGATCCACCCGCAGCCCGTGGGGGAGGTGCCCACGCCGGAGCGGGTGGATGCCTGGAGGAGGCTGTGATCCAGTGGGAGACCCGGTGGAGAGAGAGGGCCCTGCTTCCAGGCTGGAGCAGCCTGTCCTTGGAGGGCTGCACCCCGTGGGGAGAGACCCAGGCCGCAGCAGTTCTGGGAGGGCTGTGTGCCCCTGGGAGGGGCTCAGGCTGCAGCAGGGGCGGTTTGGCTGCTGCTCCTGAGAGGGGACCCAGGCTGGGAAGTTCCCGGAGAACTGTCTCCCGTGGGAGGGACCCCACGGCCTCACAGGGAAGGACTCTTCTCCCAGAGCAGCGGAAGGAAATCCTGGTGATGGACTGACCAAAACCCCCCTGCCCCGCCTCCCTGTGCTGTCGGTGGGAAGGAGGGAGGGCCCGGTGGTGGAGGGTGGGGGTGGGGAAAGGTATTTTAAGGGCTTATTTTACTTCTCATTATCCTCTTCTGATTCTGTAAGTAATACATTTCACTTAGCAACCAAGGTTGAGCCTGTTTTACCCTTAAAATATTTCTCCTGCTCTCCTTATCTCACGCATGAAGCCTCCGTTAACACTTTTTTCCTCTCTTCCCTCCTTTTGCCCAGCTTTGGTAGGGGAGGGTGAGTGAGTGACTCTGGTGGGTGCCTGGCGTTGGGCCAGTGTCAAATCACAACACCCATCTTCCTTAAGACTCACTGTTGAGGGTCTTGAATAACAATACTCCATCTATGAACCCACACATCTCATAAGTATCAGCTGATTGATACGTCTGCCTATATCCGGAAACAATAGCCCAAAGAATTTTCAGCTTCTGCATCCTATCAGCAACACCTTGCCCAATGGATTTAAAAGAAATTTTCAATAGGCTTTTCTATTTAAGTTACTTATTAATTCAATTCCTGTTAAAAGGTAACCCAGATCTATTCCTGTTGCACTTAATATACTCTCTACTTATGATAAATTCCATCTGTATTAACACACCTATGTGAGAGAAACAGCATGCAGGGGTCTAGAGAGATTAGACAAAGTGTTAAAGGAAATGCTTCAGGTGGGCTTTATCTTGATGATCTTAACAGCTATATTGCTGTCTTGGATGCTCCATGCCACTTGAATGCTTCATGGTTGAACACTGTTTCTGTAAGAGAGGCCTCTTCTGTAAGAGACGTAAGTTTTTGTTATATATACATACCCCCACATTACTTATTTGACCTTTTGGTTGACATTGTGTGGTCTCAAGGTTTTTTTTCAGAAACAAGTATTTTCTTTTCTTTTTTCTGAGGACGTGTCATGCATCTGATTCTGCTTCCTATCTAAAGCAGGGAGCAGAAGTAAGTCTCAAACTCCCAGTCTTTTTTGGAAATAAGATCCAGAATTGTTGTAAATCATCCGATCAGCATAAAAAATAAATGGTAAAGACTCTTGGTCACAATAACCAAACTAAATCCTGATTAGATCAAGGTGTATATCTCTCAGAGAGGCTAGGCATGCAAATATATGATATGTATATGCTATAGTGGAGTAGTTGTCTGTGAAGACCAAGAGGTGAATCTCACACTCAGGGTATAAGAGTTGACGAGGACTGAGTTTAATTTAAGAGGTTTCTGATGTAGAATATACTTTGAATTTTGTGTCAAGACACTTTGCATTTTAACTCTATAGCGACCTCGCTTTTTTTACTTTTTTAATTCAGGATCATGTCTTGATAGCCAGTCTTCAAGATTTTATAAAAAAATTTGCAAGACTGCAGAGGTTTTTCCTTCCAGTAAAGTTCAGGTAGTGAATGCTGTGTCTTTCTACTAATGAACAGAATAATAATCAGTTAGCTTAGAAATATCACAATATGGGAGTACTGCAGTTCTCCTATGGTCATTGTAAGTCCTTGAGAATGTGAATTTGTATTATGAATGATATATAATATATTGAATATAATTGCATTATGAATCATGGCAACTTCTCTTGAAATAGTGCACTGCCACTGCTAATGCAAAAAATTGTTTTCAAGAAGGTCTGTTCCTGCCTAAGCTAGGCAAATGTTCATAGAAAACAGCAAACTTTCGTAAAGGAGAGAATAAGAAGCAAAGAAAAGTCAGGAAACCAAGGGAGTACTTTTCCTGTTTCCTGGTGTAATTTTTAGAAATAACTGCATATTTGGCATGACCTAGCAACCAAAAAAACAAATTAGTGTAAAATTTATTTTGTAGAAAATAATTTTTCATATTTGACATTTATGAACTGTTGTGCATCTACAAGTAAGACCTGGGAACAGATTTATTGTAGAAAATTTGTTTTGAATGAACTTATAATTTGGGAATTTGCATTTTCATAAATTTTTATTAATTATTGGTCTCAGACTTTAAGTAAAAGTGAATAATTCTAGGAAAAATTGTATTCAACCTTTCTCTGAGGGATTTCATATCCAGAAATGCAAGATTCTCCAGTGAATATTGATCAAAACTAACTATAAGGTCAAACTTTCAAGTTGTGTATTAAACCGTGAAATTAGAAGTTTCAGAATGCTCATATTCAGCTCATATTTTTACAATTAACTATGCAAATCTTCTGTAAAATCTTTCCTGTAATGTGCTATGCACCAAAAAAACACTCTAAAGCTGTTTCGAGTGAGAGCAGCCAAAGGTATCAAAGCACATCAGACAGACATCTGATGTTTCCTCAGAAAGATGAGACATGGAAGTTCATTACTCATCTCCAGTTCCCATGTTTGCCATCAAGTGCAACTTACATGAAAAAGCTAATAATACAAAACTCAACCTTGCTTACTTCTCCAACATGAAAAGTGTATCTTGTGTACCTATTCTTCCTATCTGTCTTATAAATGTTGAAATTTATGGGTGGACATAGATGTTAAATGAATGTTAACACCTATCTTATCATTAACTATCTTATTTTTCACAATTCTGATTCCTGTTACCACATAAAGAAGTTTTGATGATTCTGAATTCCTGTTACCACGTAAAGAATCACCAAAACCAGCACAAGGGCACATTTCCTTCACCACATTTTCATATGGGGAAAATACAGGAAAGGGGTGGGAAGAGAAAGTTCTTGAATGTTTCATATGAGACCATGATTTGAATGCTTTATGATGATGGAAATGACGCTTCATCTTCAGTGAAAACATTTGCTTTTTCAGAGTTGGTGAATACTCAGATTTTTTAACTAACCTCAGTAGGAGCTGAAACAACCCAGGCCCTTTGAAAGTCAGTATCATAAGAGTAAAATACCCTCTAGAGGAATGGAAAGCAACATGAATAAGTACAGTATTCTTGTGTATTTCATGTCTAGCACCAGTTTTGTTCTGAATACACATTTTTTTAAAAATTTCTGAACTAGAGTAATAACTAATAGTGTTCCAAATGCATTATATTGCACTAAACACCTTACCCATGCTCCCTTTTCTACTTCATTTGATAAAAATGGCAGAAATCCTTTTGCACTGGAAATACCAGATAGTGATTTTCTCAACTATCCATGACTCCTTTACTCTCCCAGCGTTTAGTTCATTCCTTCTTGATGGGCTTAGCAACCTTGCTACTAGTCAAAGTCTCTATATGATCAGCTTGGACTTCTAAGATTGGTATCCCCTTCTCCTGTGAAAAAAAAAATAACCTACAGTTTCAGAATTGTAGCTTTTTACCTCCAAACTCCATTGCCTTTTCCACTGATATTTTTCTTAACCTCAAGAGTGATTTCTCTTGAGACATGCGAAACTGCACAACCACAGCCAATATAAAGCCAGAGGCAGACTTCTTCCGTGAAAATACTGATTTTTTCAATCTTCTCCATCTTTTCATATGGCCTATTTTTCCTGCCTTGTAATTCTTGCGCTTTACATGTTTTGCAGAGCACTTATATATCTTCTACAGAGCTGAGTCTGAATTCTTCTTGTCCGCCAAGTGTAAGAGAGTTTTCCTACAGACCTGTACTCCGGCACAGATACTAAAGGGAATTTCATTGATACTATAAGTCCTTGATGGTTTTCTACAATACCATTAACTTGTGCTTGACACAGGTTCTGTCCCTGCAGCAGCAGACTTGGCTAAGGATTACCTCCTCAAGGATGACTTTGAAGTTACAGCACTTATAAAACAGCCGTGAAAATACATGGGGAGTTCAAACTCGACACTCTGGAGATGCAGCTCTTCTGCATCTCTTCTATAGCTCCCTCCACGGACTTACTATCTCTGCAGACATAGCCTAGTATAGTGTCTGAATTAATTTATTGTTTAGTGTATATAAATAAAATACGGCCTAATGTTCTCTGGTATTGAACTGGCTAAGGAAGAACTTTTACTAGATATATCCCTGCAATATCTAGCAATACCTTTAACACAAAATGGAGAAAAAGGATTATGTGAATCCACATTTGATCAGACTAGGCCATACATTCAAAAAGCAGAAAAGAGAAAGTCCAAGGATATGGTGAGGCAGAACACCAACATTCAGATTATTTATATGGGGTTGACTATATCTTAAGTGAAGAATGTTATGCTACCATGACAGTAGTTGCCCACTTTTATTTTTTTAGAAAAAAGGGAGAAAGGAAGGAGTTCCTTGAATGACCAGTGGACAGGTTCACAGCTAGTTTATTTTTCCCAGGGAAAAAAAAAAAATCACATTTTGTACCTTTATGTTATTTGTCAAACTTCTTTAATCGAAATTGCTAAATGTTGTGGTGTATCAGGAGAACATTTACTCAAATGGTGCCTATGAGTGTCACAGACACTCTAATATAGGTGCTTGCAATTTATTTATTACAATAAACAGCAGCCAAGGAAGTATGATAAGCAGTGTTTAGGAGAGAAAAGAACTATGATCAGATTGATAGGGTACACGCAAACCAGTGTTTATTGGCTTGGGATGCTTTGTCCCATTTCCAGTTATGTTGATGTTGTATATTTGATTATGGCATAACTCGTAAGCTATTCTCAAGATTTTTTGGCAGTTCAAAGTAATGGAGACACCAGTAGTTTCCTCAGAAGTGAAAAACTGTGTCTTCTGTAATTATTAGTGCATGAAAATCCTGGTTTTGGTATTTACTCTTACATCTTGACTGCCAAAAAAATGGCAGTAATGAATGAAAAATTTCAGTCAGTGCACTTTCTTAAACTTCAGTAGAATTGAACACATAAGAAAAACATCACTCAGCTCTCTTTCTTCTTAAGCAAAAATTAATAATTTTTGGAAATGCATCCTGAAATCTCAAGACTGTAGCAAAAGCCTGATGAGTTTTGGGCAAGATTTTGTTACTGAAGCCCACATAGCTTCAGCAATAGTAAATGGCTGACAGTAATAATGTACTGAAGATGTCTTTCCAGATCAGCTGAGGTACAATTAATGTTGGTTCCATTTTCCTTCCTCCTCTTGTCAAGAGAAAGAAAAGCAGAGACAGCTGCCAGAATCCTCAGTCTTTCCTGCCACTGCTGCCACCACAGTGTTACAGATGTGTTGAAAAACGTTCAGTTCATTTTTACTGGTAGTTCCAACCACAAAATGAAACAGGTATTACAGGTTTCCTGCTTCACCTCAGTGACCCAGCTGGTAAATCTCTGGTAGAACAGGACCATCACTGGCTGCCCACTTGTAGCCTGATATATGGATTTTATAGTCTCTTTTTCAGTGGCTAGGAGTGTTTCAGAATTTCAGGATTATGATGGGTTTAATGAATCTGAGTGAATACCTTTATGAAAGATAGTTGACAGTTAATGTCAGGTGTGTTTGCACACACCAAAGGCTGATCTTTATTACCTCTTCCATCCCAATGTGCCAGAGGAAAGCTGGCCAAGGCAGTAATTCCAATCTGGAGTTCTTACAGTGGCAGATGTGGAAATAGGTAGCATTTCTGATGGGATGAGCTTCCTCTTCCAACACAGACAGGTCATGGTGACCACTGGAAAATCTAAGGAAAGAAAATTTCTAGTTAGTTCAATCTGTCTCATGGGTGAATTCAGTAAAATTTAAATTAAAAATACACTCATGTTATGATGCCTGTGTTGCAGATGTCTGTATGTTCATCCATTTTAGTTTAAAATGGAAGTCACAGTTTCCCAAAAGAGATTTGAATAAAATGTAATCAGAAGCTAAATATTGATTAATATTTTATCATGTAGTATTTTCCATATGGTAGAGATTTTAAGTTTTCAGCTTAAATGCTTATAGGAGATAAACTTGTGCCCTAAGTTTCAGCTCAGTGCAAAGAGCAAGTAAATGCTGAAAATCAGGATTTGCGATGGCTAACCCAAGCCATCCTTAACTACCTACACCTCTGTAATGTCCTATACTGGCTATGCAACTGTAGAAATAGACTTAAAGAAGTAAACTGTCCTTTTAGCTAATAACATCAAAATGAGACCTTTTTCTTCACTTTGCCTGGACCTCTAACCTTTAAAGGTGAGTTAGACAGCTGCACAAAACCTGATCTCATTTTCTGCCCCTGGCAAGATTTTTTCAAGTTCATCTTCTTTTTTTCCCCCTTCTCTCAAAATCTGATGAAAAATGAAATGTCATGAAAACAGGCTCTGAGGCTAAAAACCCTCTGTCTGTCTCTGTGACAGATGTCAGTTTGAAAGGTTTCAGGTCACCTGTCAGAACTATGTCAGTATGATCCATACAAACATCTACTCAACCTCTAACACTAACATTGAGTTCTGCTTTTTAAAATACCCCTTGAAAAAGAATCAAATGATTTCAAGTCACTGCCTTTTCCCCTTTCTTTTAACTCTGATTAATGAGCCAAACTCTCAGGCAAGAAAAAAAAAAAAAAGAAAAATGGGTGGGGAGAAAGTAAAAAGAGAGCCTTTAAAAAAGGACAGTTTGACCTTTTTGAGCCCCTGGCAGTGAACCAATCAGCATTCTCATAATCCAAACACAGATGCCTGGAGCTAAACAAATCCTATACTTGTGAACAAGAATTCAGTTTGCTGTCAAAATATAATGATGAGCAGCAAGGTGCTGCTCTTAAGAAAAATATCTTGAAATAAATTAAAATGTTTTTCATTAACAAAGGGAGAAACATAAGTAATGTCATACATCACTAATAGCATCATGTGGAAACACATATGTTGACATATTTATATATATTTATTCTACATGTGTACATTTAAACCACAGTACCTCATCTCAACATGAGACATAATCCCATAATATTTTATGACACCAAAACCACTGCTCATTTAATGCTGCAATTCAGTACTTTGTAATGATTAATTAACAGGCTTGCATGTTATTTTGTTCCTTGCTTAGTGTCATAGTGCTTGCATTATTTTTCACATGCATGATCTGCCCTTTTAAAGTTTAATCCTCTATTTTGTAAAAAAAAAGAAAAAATTATTGCACTATTAAAGAGAGGATCCCAGCTGCATGACAGTTTTCATCAGCCTGTTGTTTTAATAGTCTACAAAATAGATATGATTAGAGCTTTCTGCCAATTTCTATTTTCAAATGTCCCACATAGGTCCTATCAAGTAGGTTCTTGATGTTGATGGGCATATTTTTGGATGTTTCTTAAAAATCTGTAATGTCAATTTTAGGCTGCAATATAACAGTTGGGAAAAAAGATATGGACATCACACTGATAGACCACAGATACACCAGATCCAAATTTAAATGTAACTACAAAGTAATTCAGTACTATTATTTTTTTTTCAGGGCTAAATATATTTTAATTCATGCATGAAACCAGTGAGAAAGAATAGGTGGTCATTTTATGTTGTGTTATTATGGAACATTCTTCTCACATGTAGAATCCTCTTTTTACCATGTTTTCTAATAGGTTTTTTAATGCTGTTGCTTACTACATGTCCATAATCTTTTCTTTTCTCATATATGCCTATAGCATATGGGGAAACAAACTTCATCAGATTTCAGATTTTCTTCCTTTTTTTTTCTTTTTTTTTTTTTTTTTTTTTTTTTTTTTTTTTTANCTTTTTTTTTTTTTTTTTTGCTTTAAACACTTGGTGAGTGGCACAGTGCCATCACTAGCAGTTAGTTCCATTAGTATTAAAACTGAGTCATTCCTGAGTCACAGGAAAACAGTCAGCTTGATATCAAATGGGTACAGCTCTTACAAAACAAGTATCAACTTCATTTTGGGCTGTCCTAAAGAGACTTGGAAACATTACAGACAGAATCATCCACAGCAAACTATCAGTATTATTTAGATGAAGATAGCCCAAAACACCCTGAAATACTTAACTGTATCTAATCTTTTTGTAACTCATGTTTACACTGTTTTTTTACTTTAATGTCAATTTCTTTGTTTTTTATTATTTAATCCTCCAGTTGAACATTGTTGTTTAATACAATTGTAAAGTGGAAATAAAGAAATTTACATGTCACATTAGACTGCAAGCTGGACAGTGTGATTATTTCAAAGCCCTGACTTTCACAGAAAAACCACCAGCCACACAATTTTTCTGGTGACAGTGGCCACCACTCAGATAGGACCCGGACCGAACACCTTAAATACTTACTGTTGTAACTCCAAGTCCACTTTGCAAATGAGGGTAAACCTCTTCAAAAAGCAATATTCCTTGTGTTGCAGAATTATAAGCAATAATTACAGATAATTCCTTTCTGGCCTTCTCATAACTTCAAGGTTTGTAAATAAATCTGCAAGATATAATTTTTTTCTTGTGCGAAAAAGCCCATTAATTCTAAGGCTTAAATACTAAGTGTGTAACAGATGATAAACCATCTAACATAACTTCCTTGCCTGTAGTTATTTTCAGCACTTAGTTTGTGACGCTGCTTCTCAAAATAAAACTGTGAACTAAAAGGTATTCACAGTCCTTATCCCACAGTAAGGTCTTTTAGAACCTAATAAATCAATTACGTCTCTAAAGAAGACCTTCACTTGCTTCCCTGCTTTAGCATTGACAACTGTATCTGGCCAGTCAGCCAGATACTGAGGGCATTATTGCAGGTAACACTCAGAAATGTTGAAGCAGTTATTGGTGTCACACTGGAATAGCATATTAACATTGCCACAAACAGTCTCTCCCTTGTATGAATAGTTCAAACTCCTAGCAAGAGTATTAGTGAACAAGCAAAACGATGACAACAAAACCCAAAAACCCAAGCACAACCCAACCAACCAATCAAACAAAACAGAAGGGAGAGTGAAAACAACGATTGTGAAGATAGATTTCCCAGCTGAAATTAAGAATTCTGAGCAGTCCTAAAATCAATTAGCCTGTAGTAGCAAGCAGGCAGCAGATTTATGGTAAATGACAGAATGTTTGCAAATTTTCCTGACTACTTGATTAGAAAATGCACCAAGTACAGGCATCAGTCGAGTATGCATTATTTAAGTGGTTAGTGTCTGGTGACAGTCTGGAAGCTGGAATCATTGTGGTTGCCTGTAGGAAAATTCACGCTTTCTGGGAGCAATTCTTTCACCTTTGTGTGCCCACAGCACAGATCTCTCCTCATGGCAGCTTAGGATACACTGGAACTTTGTGACCTGGAAAATGTGGGACAACTGACACAAGGTGACCTCCTGAATGCTGGGGTAGGCCCAATTAATTTAAAATTTTGCTTGGCCTTGTCTCTTCCAATTTTCTAAATCCTCTGGAAAAATGATTAATGTGTATACTGCCAAAGCGAAAATATTTTTGACCCTATTAAAGTCGACCAAGGGTAAACCAAGTGTAGGCTGGCATTGTATCAAGCTAGCTTTATTAAATTTGATTTGAGGTTTGTATGAGGAAGGGACAGACAAGGACATTATTTTGCACAGCAACTCCCTTTTAAATGAAAATACTGGGAGGAATACAAAGTACTAGTGTACTTTGGTACAGAGCTCTATTTAACCTAGCAGAATTTTACCAAAAAAGTGATTTTTTTTGAGAAAGCTTAGTATTTCCTCACTGGAAAAGCATATTGTTGGTAAAGTTGATACATTATATTATAAGGATTGTTTCCCTTGGAGTGGAGAGATTCACACCTTGCCTTACTTCTTGCCTTTTCAGATTCTTATTCCCCCAAATTATTCTTGTCTTGCCAACTCCAGCAGCTGGGAAAAGGGTTTGAGAATATGATGTACAGCAGATGTAGGCACCGCAGACATAGAAAGTGCTATTTTCAACACTTTTCCCACTTTCTACAGCACTCCTTTTTGTTGTTGTTTTTGTCAGTGAAGTGCTCCAAAACTCTGCCTAAACCAACCACTACTGTGTTTCTCAGCATTTATTCTGGTGCATTAATGATCTTTAAATACAAGACCCTATTCTCACCTCCCAGGAATATTTTAAGGCTGCAAAAGGAATAAAATCCAAATGTGATCCCTCACTGCAATCACTGTAGCTAAAAAAAAAAAAAAAAAAAGACCCNAAAAAAAAAAAAAAAAAAAAAAAAAGAGCCAGAAGAAAGAGCACTTTACAATTTATTTGAATTGAAAGAGTGATAGCTGCTCTGTTTTTCAGGCCCCGTAAAACCTAACAGAGGATTTGAGATGCCATCCTGTCCTTGATCCTCCGTGGCCTGTTTATCTATCCTGTTGGCAAGTTTGGCTAGTTTAACACAATTGCTCACAAGTTTGTCAGATGCCAGTCCACTCTTGCCTAGTTCCAGATTGGAAACTGCAACTCCATTAATTTAATTTGGTGTGATTTGTTTCTAGGGAGGGCCTGCTAGCTCTGATGCAGGATCTCCAAACTGACTCTTGCTTGCCCGGCAGGAGCCCCCAGGCACCTTGAGCTGGGTATGGGGTACAGATTTAAGGCTAAGATTAAACATTTAAGGCTAACATTAAACAGTCCATTAGAGGATTTTTCTGCTTTGTATCTGTCAACAATAAATCACAAACAAAATCCCTTTAAATGTTGTCGTACAGCTAATGCAGAGGAGAACATTCAAAGCTTTTAGAGCTTTTGAGCAATATAAAGCTCATAATTGCAAAATGTTCTATACGGACAACATGAAATAATTCTTTAGCCACTCAAGAAAGAAGTAAATCAGAAACTGCACAGCCTAGACAGCCTTACTTAGAGTGAAACTACAACTACAGTGAAAAAGTAACCAAATTACTGTCTTTGAAGAGATGGACAAACTGATGAACATGTAAGACAGCTTTCTCTTGGTAAGATGTGAGCTGGCTGGAGACCACCAACAAGCCATCAGCAGGTAAGTATTAAATGATTTTGATGAAATGACTGAAATTTGCCTGCTGAAATTAAGCTTAATGTACTAAAATGAAGAGTCCCCTGAACGTCCTTATTGAACTTCCTCCAAATGCAATTTTGGCGTTCTCAGAAAGCATTCCATCACGTCTAGATGTGGTATAAACATAAATATGTACATATATATTATGCACATACATATATACATTATATATATATGTCTGGGGGTTTCCCCCCTGTGGGCACCCCCCCCTCCC
>VYZQ01038725.1:46510-57604 GCA_013400655.1 Mystacornis crossleyi
TTAAATTTGTTGTTGTCATTATGCTGACTTCACACAGAACTAGGTTAAATGCAAAAACTTAGGATCCCTAACACATGTAGTTTAAAATCAGAGAGGTACGCTCCCATCCCTGTCTTTCTGCATTTGGGGCATTAAATGAAGTAAATTAAAAGGCACATTAAAGATTTTCAGTATTAGTTTTGTGTGTGGTTTTATTTCTAAACACTGACTCTTGTGAAGAACTTTCCTACTGCAGATTTTGAGGCTTTCTCCAGTTATATGACAGCACCATCAGCCCTACTTCGCACAAAGGAGAAAGATGCCAAAAAGCTGGTGTTTTGTGCTCAGAGGCACTGGATGTAACCTCCAAAAACGACATCTTATGTGCTCACCCCACTAGATTTCATCTAAACATTAATTAATAAATCAAATCTTTGCTGCAGTTCTAAATTGAGAAAATGAACATTCAGTGGAATAAGAAACCAAGTAACCCAGGAAATATTTCAGCTCATTTTAGCTACTAGAAACGCCCCAGTAATTCTCTTGATCAGACCTGCCCTGGCTTCTTGCTCTGCCAAGTCAGGTGCCGGCAAGTCTCTAACTTTAGTTTGTAACCACTATTCATTAAGGTTTTCCACTGTGGCTAAAACACAGCACTTATTTGGTGGAACTTAATACTCTCTTTCAAGACCTGTGTTTCTGTTGTTGTGTCCTAGGCAGCTTGTCTGATCCAATCTGAGCTTTTGGGCATTAGGGCAGAATAGTTCATGTCTTATTGGGAAGGTGACAGTAAGATGTTCCTTCAGAAAACTGTAGGAGGATCCCAAATGTCTATTACTTCATCCTGTATCTTTTTATGGCTTTGCAAGAGACAGAAACATGTTCAACAGGTGATTAACTGCTGATTTTTTGTTTTCATCTGCTGGAAAGATGTGGAAAAATATTACAGTCCATTAGAAGACAGGGCTTGCTCATAGACTAAATCAACTTCTACAAAAGCTTTTCTGAGTGGGTAGTAGAAATACATTTACATACTTAATTTTTGTCATTAAGCTTCTTTTTTTTGTTTGTTTTAAGAGTACAAGTCTTCATTTATTTCATTTAATCTTTTCCACATAAGAAAACACAATGTTGTATTAATTCACCTGGAAAGCTGTAGTTTAACGCAGAAAATTCCTAGAAAAGGACGGACTGTAGGTTTTGTGTGTTCTCTCTTATGATCCATCCTCTGCAAAAACGACCTACTTGTTGTTAGAACAACCCTGTTTTATGGCCTGGGAGCACATCTGACTCTTACCAAATATTTCAGCTTTATAGTCCAATTTACTGAATAGTTATCTTTGTGTCCCATGCTATTCTGATGAAGATTTTATTAAAAAGTTGACTACTGTAATTTCTAGCTCTTTGCTGAAAGAAAGCTGGTCTATTACTGCCAGTCGGCTATATCTTTTTTAACCCTGATGACCTGGCAGGTTAAATCCAGACACATTATCACCATCTTATGTTGATGGAAACAATGGAGACAGATTTTGGATGAAAGGAACAAGTTCATGGTGAGAGATCATTCCACAGTGGCTTCCTGCTCTTATGCAAGTCAGTGGACTTCCCCTTCATGCAGGGCAGAACCTCAGGCTACAACACTGTTGTTTGTTTCAAGGCTTTCTCAGGAGATGGCATTCAAAACAGAGGCACACCAGAGAATGAGACACCTCCTCCCCTTGCAAAGAATGCCTCTCCCTTTGCATGGACAGTTTAAGTGGGGCATTACTGTGCACATCCTGCTGTTTTGCTTTTGTCCTCTGCTGAAGGCACTGGCCTGTTGTTGTTGGAAATATGTTCTCCTAATTCTGGGGAGCGTAACAAGTCTGATTATATTTTTAGCTGCTTTATGGATCACACAGCAGACTATAATGTATGTTCTCAAAAAGACAGCTAATTTTCTTTTTCAATCAACTTCTCCACAAGATTTTTCACATAGCCAACCTTCACACCACTAATTTCATTTTAGAGCTGCAGTCATATCACACATCCCTTTGCCTGCTGTGCTAACATGTTTTCACATGCTTATCCTTTATTTATTCCGCAAGAGAGGCAAGACTCCTAACAACTATCACTCTTGTGTTTTGCAAAAGGCTTGAGGCAGGACACTGGTTCTACATTAAAGAGGGCAGAGAGAAAAAGGGTCTGAGGAAAAATGAGCAGAGAAGAAAACAATTCAATTGAGAGTAAATAGAAGCTCTATCCTAAGTGCACTAGAGGTGACTTCAGCAGCACTTGGCACCTGAAGAGAGGAACCTGGCACTGCAAATCTTCAAAATAGCCTGTGTAAATAGGTTTTCAAAGAGGGGAAAGTTTTTGTTGATATTCAAGTAATTTCAGTTCAGTGTAGGCAAGACTCCCTTGTTAGAGTCTGTCAAAGTTTTCATTTGAACTCTTCTGTATGAAATTCTGGAGGCAGCTTTCCATATTCCAGATGCAGTGGATGTTACTTGCCCTAGCTTGATGACAACTTTGCCTGTGCAGTGAAAATGGCTGGTGGAGGGGAAGGGTTGTGCAGTCAGGGAGCTCCATTGCACAGACATAAGATGCAATGGTCACCACTGATAAGGACACTCTCTACTCCCATTTTTCTCCAAAATGGCAAAGCTGAGGTTTTTTGTGTTTTATGGGAATTGATAGTGCTGTGGTGATGTCTTAAGGCATCTCCTTTCTCTTAGCAGAGCTAGCTTTTAAATATGTCCTGGCCTTCCAACTGTGAGAGTGGAAGGAGCAAAGAGAGCTCTTGGAGATCAAAGGACCAGTCTGCAAAGCAAGTGGTTTGTACACCAGTGTAGTGTAGTCTGCTCCCACCATGAGCACATCATCACCAGCTTTGCACTCATGGGCTCTTGGTCTGTCACTCTAACAAGCTATTATTTTGCAGAGGCCATTCACTCTAATTATCCTTGTGCCAGCAGCAGTGGCACCTCTGCTGATGGCCACTGTGTCTGTTATGTGCCTTGCTGAAATGCCTGTCTTGATCCTTTGCATGCGCCTCAGAGCAATTGAAAACAGAGCATAATATTGGGCTACTGAAGTAAAGATAAAGATATAAATCATATTGTGGACAGAAAATTGAAAAAAATTGATCAGCTGTTTTTGCAGGGTCATTGATATTAGCTCAGGTGAAGACTCTCTTCTGCTCCTTGTCTTGAACTCGAAAAATCTCCTGTGTGTCACTACATTTCTCAGCTGAAACAAAATTAATTCAGAAGAGAAGTGGGAATGATAAGAATTTTTTTTCCTCCAAGTTTTATTGTTAATTAAAAAACTAATTACCATAAATTTCTAATTACTTTACAAGTACAATTTAGCCTGTACCTGTTCCTCAGGAAATTGGAGAGAAAATACTTGAAACATCTTATTTAGCAGAATTATTCTTCCTCCACATCCACATTCACACTTCTGTTTAATATTCTTTCTGAGGAACATCTCTGTGAAATGTTCTGTCTTTTAAGGTGTTTTACAGCAATTGATATTGTTCAACGTTTTCCATCTTTTTCTGTTAAAGATGCAATAAAATGGCAAGATTGGGCTAAAGGGTGGTGTTGGAAAGACCTTCAAATATGCTTATAACAGATGGCTCAAGAAAAGTGGCTGCATAACATGTTGAGAAGTTCAGTAAGAAGGAGATAATCACTTCAGAAATTCAACTGACAGCCTTGAGAGACAAACACCAAACACCGTGGATAGAGAGGGAAGAGGATGGGTGAAAGCTTGACACAGCCTTTGAGAGGAAGTTAGAGTAAGTCTATGATCTGTGGTAGAGTGAACGGAAAATTACCCAGGAATTAACCAGATGAAAAGACCAGCAAAGGATTGGTGATTTTGGGCAGCAAATACATATGCATCAGGATTTTGCCCCCAGTGGTGATGAGTTTTTTTTCAGAAATACTTGAAATTAATTCCAAGCAATCAGAAGCAAACAGAAAAGCAGTGACCTTATTAGAGGAATTCGGCAACAAAATACTGAAACAAAAGAGAGATTAATGGTGATTTTCAGTGACAAAAATGGAGTTCAGAAAAAAAAAATTATTTCATAACTGATCTCAAATATTTCAAGGATATGAACAGAGAATATACGCCAAAGCGAACTTTAATGTGACCTTAAGAAGCTATACTGCTATTTAGACATGGTTTAAAATAAGAAAGGGAAAAACACCCCAAAGAAACAAACAGAAGGAAGCTTCCTAACCAAGGTGTTTTAGAGTCTGGAGTGCTTTCAAAGAGAAGCAGAAGAGTTCCATTGATTTAGGTACTGGACTTTAGCTAAAGGGCAAAGCAATAGCTAGTAAAGCATATAGGCCACCCTGCTCAGGACTTCTAATGATCTCATATTCTTTCCCAAATGTCAATGGTGTAATTCTTTGTTTCATAGCCTGAAATCCTTGGACTACTCTCATCTATAATGAAGGCAACAGAAGTCAAATAGAAAAATAGTAAGAAAATTTCACAATGGTATTGGGGGTTGGGGTGGGAGTAGGGGTATTACCATTTTCAACTCAGCTTAATGCATTTGAAGGTCCACTTCACTTTCTTTCAGTCTAATTAACTGGTCACTTCCTGACATATACAGATTCTATAAACATTAATTAGTTGAGGTAATACATGAACTTCTTCCCCACTCCCTACGTGTAAGTGTGGAACCAAGAATTTTCTGCATTTGGAACACGCAGCTCAGGGGCTTTCCATTTTGCTTTTAAAGAAAACTTTTATATTTGAAATACATTAAAAAAATTTAAATTCTGCATTTTTTAAGCATTGGATTAGTTACTGTTTGATGTCAAAACCCTGGCTAAATCTTTGAATATTGATCTGCTATTTAGTTATTATTTACTGTCAGTATCTATATTTTATATTGTAGCTGAAGCATGGCAATGCCAAGATGTAACATCCATTTCACAGTTTATTAGCAATTGCTTTTTAAAAATCAAAATGGGGAAAAAAAGAGCTCACTTACCTTGAAATACCCTGAATTTAAATTTTTCTTACCTGAATTCTTAGTTACGATATTGTTCAAGACTCTGAAATATGTGCTATGAATTTTTTTCTGAGCATTTAAAACCACTTTTATATTTCTCTGGCCCCCCTCCCCATACAATTTTCCATATATTTTGGAAGAAGAAGGAGTCTTTGAAAACTGAAAGGTCGACTTTGGCTTGTAAAGCATATAGTTAGATTACCCCAATTTCATGTTTGCTTATGAATTTCATTTAACCGTTTGTGTTTTGCTTTGCTTTGTATTTACATTCAACACATGGAAACACTTATGCTACTTACATAAAATACAATAGACAAAACTTTCCCTGAAATGACCAGTTAATCTTAGAGTTTCTGTACAATTTCCCTCTTGAGTAACTAATAAGAACAAAATCACATATTGAATGATATTCTTAGAAAAGTATGTTTTAATTGGTTCCTGTGCACCATCATGTTTTCCAAGATGGCAGTACCATGAAACAATATTAGTATCTATTCAAAGCAAAGCAGATCACAGATGGCAGGTAGATTTTATTAGCGAAGAAGTAAATTAAGCCACAAGGGATAAAACTGAATAGGTTGAAGGCTGACTGAACCCTTAGTGTTATCCACCTTCCTATGTTAAAATTGTCTGCTTGCAACTTTAACTAGGTTGTCCTTGAAAATGGTAAAATGAGGCACCCTGTTTATTGTGGAGGACCTCTCTTCTGGAAGGCATTAATGGCACCAGAATTCGTCTGGATTTCTGTTTCTGCAAGAATCCCACTTCACTGATTCACCCTTCTGTGTTGCACAGAAAGTGTTGAATTATCATTTCCACAAGTAACATAAGTAGAAATTAACTCCTTAAAATTTACATGTCTACCTTGACTGTATGTGTACCTCAAATGCTTTCTTTTCCCTACACTACCAGCTGGCTTAACAAAAGCATGGCTTTTCCCTAAAAACCTTTCTCCACCTTGCAGCGTATGTAGGGACTGAAGTTGGGTCATTCAAATTTAGTTTAAATCAGTACTGATGAGGAAGTATTTTCATCTGAAAAACAGTGGTCTATGGATTTTGCTAAAAAGAAAAATTTATAACCTGTAAGATGGAAGTAAGCTTTGGTGACACATATATTTTGAGAAGGCTCCAATGTCCTTCTGGTGCCAGTACTGCATTGTGATGCCCCTGGTCGTGTCCTCTGCTAGTCAGAAACCAGACAAAGGAGCTGGGTCAGAAGAAAGCTTTCTCTCCTGTAGATTGTGATTAATTTGCTCATATACATTTCTGCACGCACCTCTCCTTCTGAGCATCAGCCCCCAGCAAGCTTAGGAAAAAACAATTAAAAATTTGGTGATGCAACATCTGCTGATTTAATGAAAATGAAACATTTTTTGTGAGAGTGCATGCACTTGATGTTTTTCAAGGTGACATATATCCCTTCAGTAAGATCAGTTTTTTGTTTAATCCTAAATTATGTTAGAATAAAAAATTATTTAATGCATAGTCAGAGAAGAAATATGAACTGAAACTTACTTAAATATCTGCAACTGATATTACAATTACTTTTATTTTTTGCTTGACCTTGTTGAAAGCAGGTACGTAAGAGTAGTCTGAGACCTGAAAAGTTTAAAAGCTTGATTTAATTTCAGTTCCTATAGATAAACACTGAAAGCTGATCCTGTACAGGTGAAAGAAAGAGCACAATGACGTAGAAATAAACATTTTTTCAACACATTTTTCATTCTTTTTGACATATTTTTGCAAATCCTACTTGAACACAAATAGCATTATGGGATGCAAATCTTTCTTCTTGTTTGTTTTGATTTTGTTGTGGCATAATATCAGTTGATTGTAAAACCTAGGGCAAGGTCATGAAATACTTGCATCTGAAAAGAAGTGTTTTCTAAAATATTTAAGAATTTATTTTTGAGGTTATCATAATGAGAATTAATATCATTAATTTGAGGTAAATTCTTGAGGTTATCATAATGAGAATTATTAAATTATGTCTATTTACTTTTTGCTTTTCTTAAACCTGGAAGCACTTTGTGTGCATTTCATTATTTCCCTGCAGATAGGAAGCTCATTTGAAAGATTCATCTTTTAGGTGCAGGTCTCCCACAGTGCAGAAGTGGAGAGAGAACATTTCTCAAAAAAGAAAAAAATGTATATAAATGACTGGAAATTGGTGGCCAGTTTAAGGGACAGATCTAATTTCTTTTACAACATTTAAATTCATCTTTACAATTAACTGATTGCATTTAAAGTTTTCACTGTCCCCTTAACTTTCAGGTTTTGTGAGGATAGAAGTGGTTTATGCAGAAGCTGACCTATTTTATTTCATTTTTCATGCATATTTTAACACAGGAATGTTAGAGGCATCCTAATATATTACATACTGTAATTATGACGNTAATTTCAGTTCCTATAGATAAACACTGAAAGCTGATCCTGTACAGGTGAAAGAAAGAGCACAATGACGTAGAAATAAACATTTTTTCAACACATTTTTCATTCTTTTTGACATATTTTTGCAAATCCTACTTGAATACAAATAGCATTATGGGATGCAAATCTTTCTTCTTGTTTGTTTTGATTTTGTTGTGGCATAATATCAGTTGATTGTAAAACCTAGGGCAAGGTCATGAAATACTTGCATCTGAAAAGAAGTGTTTTCTAAAATATTTAAGAATTTATTTTTGAGGTTATCATAATGAGAATTAATATCATTAATTTGAGGTAAATTCTTGAGGTTATCATAATGAGAATTATTAAATTATGTCTATTTACTTTTTGCTTTTCTTAAACCTGGAAGCACTTTGTGTGCATTTCATTATTTCCCTGCAGATAGGAAGCTCATTTGAAAGATTCATCTTTTAGGTGCAGGTCTCCCACAGTGCAGAAGTGGAGAGAGAACATTTCTCAAAAAAGAAAAAAATGTATATAAATGACTGGAAATTGGTGGCCAGTTTAAGGGACAGATCTAATTTCTTTTACAACATTTAAATTCATCTTTACAATTAACTGATTGCATTTAAAGTTTTCACTGTCCCCTTAACTTTCAGGTTTTGTGAGGATAGAAGTGGTTTATGCAGAAGCTGACCTATTTTATTTCATTTTTCATGCATATTTTAACACAGGAATGTTAGAGGCATCCTAATATATTACATACTGTAATTATGACGTGGATATATTTGTGTAGTTTCAATGCAGATAAACTTTTTTTTCTGCTTGAACCAGTTGCCTTCAATAAGAACTGAAGTGACCTCTTTCTTTCAGAAACTATTTATTACAGTTGCAAGACCTACATATTCTATTTCCATAACTGCTTCTAGTTATTGAAATATGCTGGCAGCAAGCTGTTTTCCTTTAGCTGTGGTATAGTCAAATGCAAAAACTAGCACTGTTATAAATTAATTGAATCAGCAAACAGGCTTCAATAAAACTGGACTATAAGGGTGTATATTGACTTAAAGCTATGGAACAAACCCTCGAAGGTGTAACAATGTTCTAGATATAGTGGTATGAGAACACAAAGAAATCAGATGAGAAGCATAAGGTAAGGAAAAGTGATATTTTTATTATCCAACTTATAAAAGTTGGAACAAATATTTCTGAAAGGCTTGTGGCTTCCAAAACTTGTTCATTTTATCTGCCCATCTGCCTGACATATCTGGCTTTCCATGTCTGAAAGCTTCCTAATGTTTTACAAGGGTATGATTTGTCCTGAGAAAAAATATTTTGTCTCTTTCCAAACTTTTTCCTTTTCTGGACTCTTTAAAAGTTTAAAAGAGTAAATGTAAAATTATGTAAATTAAGGTGATATTGCAAGTATAAGACTGAAAAACAGTATATGAATTTATTACCTCAGCTTTTGTTTCCTCAGGTTCTCAGCTCTTCTTTCCCATACAACTAACACACGAGTTTCTGCCCAAACTGAATCTTTGTTGTGGGCATCATTCTGGAGATGATTATCTAACCTACTTAGGTTAGATGTTAGGAAGAAATTCTTCCTTGTGCGGGTGGTAACTGGCACAAGTTACACTGAGCAGCTGCGGATGCCCCATCCCTGAATATGTTCAAGGCCAGGTTGGATAGGGCTCTGAGCAATCTGGTCTAATCAAAAAAGCTAGGGGGTTGGGACTAGATGATCTTTAAGGTCCCTTTCAACTCAAGTCATTCTATGATTCTGTGTCAAATTTTTCTCAGTCTGCATGTCTCTGAAGCATTAGAACCTGAGAAATTATTCAGCTTGTCTACACTAAAAAGGCCCACTATTGAGCTAACTCTTTTGTCAATCTCTTCTCTTTCTGTTATGCTATTTCCATGTGGCACTAAGCAGATATTGGTAGAGGTTCTAGGAAAGTAGCCAAGATAGAAAAAATGGCTTTATTTGATTAAGAAAAGAAATCTGTAAGAATATTCTCCTTGTAATATGGATTTACCAATAGCATTTTTCTTCACTAGACATTCTGCTGCAGTCTCATGACACATATGCGACAGTTTGCTATGGTTTGAAATTGGTTTGCTTAATCTAATCTAATCTAATCTAATCTAATCTGTGTTTCATTGATGTGAAACTCCAAAGAAATCATTAGGTTATCAAAACTGCCTCTTTCACAGAATTCATTGATACTCTTCTAAGTATCTGACTGTTTTGAGGATTGAATATGATTGTATTTGGTCTGCAATGCTTACTGTAGAAATTGTGGCTATATTATATCACAAGGAGGAATGTGTCCATGCCACAGTGCCTGACCTGACAGAAGCTCTTCTGTGTCCCACAAACCCAGGGTTCTTCTGGGGAGTGGTTTCCTCTAAATTTTGCGTAAATGTTTGCAAAAGTTTTACAAAGCCAAGTTTGTAACATATAGAGGTGCTAAAAATCTTAGAAGAACTGCATCTTTTTTGGTTTTGTTTTTGTTTTTTTTTGTTCCTTACACATTTGTGTATTGTTACTGAAATATTTGTCAAAGAAAATTTTGGTTTGATCTCAGAGAAAAGCTGAGCAAAAGAAGTTATGTGTTGGCATATTGGTTTGCTCCTGGCCAGGGAAAGTGTGAGGGATATATAACGTTTTGCAGTTATTATTTTGCATTTTCTGGATCTGTTATTTGCAATATTCTCCAAATTTGTATTTGAGCAGTGGCTACCCCAGACTGGTCTTTCAATATCTCTGGTTGGTAACTTTCTTCTTGGAGTATTCCAAGCTTTGTATCTGTGCCAGCAGCTTCCTGGTACGGCTGAAGAAGGTGGTTAGATGAAGAAAAGTGTCCTGTGACAGGATTAGAACTGGTCCAGGTGTAAGGGGAAGAGGAACTGAAGTAATTTTCTTGCAAAAAGGCAAACAGGGTGGTAGATTTATTGGCCTAGTAAGGACAGCTAACTAAATACTGTAAATTATTTTCCATGAAATTAGAGATATGAGTGCTTTTGCTTTGGTTAGAAGAATGGGAAGAGGCTACCCTTATTCTCTTGTTAAGAAATCCTGAGAAAAGCTCTGGTATATAGGTGTATACCTAGCACAGGTAACTCTTCTAGCTGCACTGTTTTTGAATGACTTTCAAACATTCTCTTCTTCTAGTCTTTGTAGATATTTCTACCAAATATTGAATGGCTAACCATTTATTGCCTGTACAATATCACAAAAAAATTATTTAGTATATCCTCAGAAACTCAAAAAAGGGTAAGCAAAATATTTCTATAGCACTACACTGAATTTACCAGCCTTTTAAAAATTCCCATGATTTAAAATTTTTTAACTGGAAATTTTGTTCTAAACATAGAAGTGAGAAACTGGAAAGTTATACGATACTGTTAATATCTGGTATGAGCTTAGTCAGCTTTATTTTTCCTCTGAAAACTGAGGTGTATAAAAATCAGCTGTAGTAAGATATGTATTTTGTAGCTGATTATATATTCTTATTATCTTGGAGTACAATAATGTCCTGGTTTGGACAGGTGTCTACTAAGGAAGGCAGGAGTCCCCCTCCCACCCCAGAATGGAAAAAATGTAACCCCCTTCCTCCCAAACTATTATAATTTTGAAAATGAGGGGCTTTCAAGCAAATATATCAGAAATAGGAATAACAGGTCTTTACTTATATATAT
>VYZQ01038725.1:57615-68967 GCA_013400655.1 Mystacornis crossleyi
AAAAAAGGGACAATTGGGCCCCTCCCTTGTGGCTGGCTAGGTCCTTTGTTTCTCTTAAGTACCCCAGCAATCGTTCCTTAACATGGGGAAAAATTCCTTTGAGAGGAGAAGAAAAGAACACACGCACACACAAAAAGAAAACCTCCTCAACCCCCAACAAATAATTACTTTCCCAGTGGGCCTGTCTACTCAAACTATGGCTCTTGCAACCTTGGAATAAAATACCTTCCAAAGTGTTTTATGATGTAAATTGTGATACGTCTATAAAATGATCTGTGCTATTTTCCAGGTGTGCTTTTAGTTGTATATAAACTTTGAAATTATATGGGTCTCATATTGCTGTAATGGTGGTAATCCTCTAGTAGGAGGGAGAGCTTCCCCCCAAAAAACTTTGATTTCCTATCTTAGTTTGTTCAAATAGAATGCTCAGCAGGGAAAAAGCAATTGTGAAGGACAATCACTATTGGAAAGGCAGCGCTTATATCATGCATATGTAATAAAGTTTGCTGCCATTTGTAAGGATTTTTGGTGTTTCTAATTAAACAAAATATGTAAAAGTAGAAAAAATCAATTAAATAGAGGGATTGAAAGATATTGAGAATTCCAAAAACCATGAAGCCAATGCCCAAAATATATGAGGGTCTGCTGAAGTTAAAACATTTAATCTCTACTCTGTGTTACTTTCTTTCCCAGGTCTTTCTGGAGCATGTGTACCTATAAGAAAAGCAATAGGCACAGATAGTAATCTTGTTGCCAGTAAGTTGAGCTATCGCACCTAGGATTAGCCGGGGCTTAGCAGAAGGACAAGGTCATTGCCAGGGCTCTCCAATTACTACTGGTATCGCTACCTTTTCTAAAGTGTCAAATGACGGCAAACTTTTGAAGGTTAAATCCAACAACAGCGGCTTCTAGATGGGCTGGTGGTAAATGAGTGACACTGAGTCTGAGAATTTGACGTTTTTTGGTGTGATAAGTTCACAATGAAGATTACTTTCATTTCCAAGGTAAGCTATTTTTGATTAGAAGTGCACCTATAAACTGTGCTGCATAATGCCTGACCCTGATGAGAGAGAGGCTTTAAATAAAGTTAATGAAAAATTCCCAGGGATATTTGGGATAATTAATATTGTGTTATTATGTTACATTTTCAGTAGCTTTTGTTTCACCTTTTAGACTCTAGGCTAAATTTATAGTGTTCCTTTAATTAATGGGGATTTGGGGTGCTAACCTGTCAAAGGGCTGTATAGTTTGGTTCCTAGCAATGAGATGCCAGGGTGGAGAGAGCCCTGTAACCAGAGGTCTCACAAGATGAATGTTATTTGTTTACTCTTTAACATAATTTGATTCCTGCTTCCCTGAAAAACAAAAAATGACTGATAAATCTCTCTTTTTTGGGGGCAGTGAAGGTGGACAGGAGGAGAAGAAGAAAAGTTTGCAAGCACTATGGCAGTTTCACAAGTAAAATTCACAGGATTCCCTAGAATTTGTCTCAAAACACTTAAGGAGGCTTCAGGGTATTCTACCAGTAAGCCATAAAGCAATTAATTTCTTCAGGAAATTGTAGTTATTTCCTGTTGTTCATTAAGATGATGGATTGCTTGTTCTTACTATCCTTAGTTTTTAGGATCTGGAAAGAGGTTGATGATATTCAGCCTTTTGTTAGGGTCAGTCCTTTATCCTGGTGAAATCTGTGGCAGGGCATGAGTGCCTAGGGGTGCTCCTGTTCGATGTGGCTCATGGCTAGGTGTCATCCCTGGGAACATGCCATTGAATGGGTGTGCTGGTTTGAAGGCAAACCAGCCAGAGGAATTAACTCCACACAAACATGTGAGAGATTCCAAGTCAGAAGTACAATTTAATAGGAAAATTGCAGTGAAGACAATAGCACAGAAACACTGGCTTATACCAGCAAAATCAGAATACGACCTGACACCCTGTCGGTCAGGGTGGTGGCAGCAGTCTGATTGGAGTGATGGATGTGGTCCTGTTGCAGCTGTGATCATGTAGAAAGGTCTGGTCTTTCTCTGGAGATCCAGTGGTGGTTATCAAGAGCGCCCCTCTGGGAATCCAGTGGTGGTGGTATCATGGTGTCCCAAGCTCCAGACTATATACAGGTAAGAATGCTTGGTTCCTCCGCCCAGGGTGGGGCATCTCACAATGGGATGATGTAATTCTGTGAGTCATGCTGGGAGACCTTAATGGCCCATTAACAGAGATGGCTGTTCCTTCCCCAGAGGGAGTTATCAGGGTTGTCGTGGAGAAGATAAAGAACACTGCCCCACCTATTTTAACAGCTCATGTAGATGGTAGTAGAATACATACTTTTGGTTACACCTTACGCTGTAACCCAAGACAATGGATGAGATATCCCAGTCCCTATGGGGTGCTTCTAGGCTGTAGTGATCACTGTGAAGTGCAGCTTTGGATACTAAATTCAGTTTTTTAATAGTATGGTCTGAAAATTTTGAAGGAATTTTTCCTTTGGGAAGCTTTCTGAAGGCAATGCGAGAGTACAACTCTGAGGTTCAGCAGTGTCTTTGGTTTAGGAATGGTACTTCCCAATTTATTGTTCCCACTGAAACATCCCAGACCATGTGCTGCTCCCTCACTTTCCCTCTCCCACTGTGTTGGGAGAGGAGAACTGGAGGCATGCAAAAGTAAAGATAGTGGGTTGAGATAAGAACAGTTTACTGTAAACAGCAATAAGATAAAAACTACCAGTAACATCAATAGTAATAGCAGAATGTGCAAGATAAGTAAATGATTAACCTGCACTTGCTCACCATGTGGTCACCTGGTGTCACCTGACTGCACATTGCTAAGTGGGAAAATGTCCCTATCACCCTGTGCCTGCTGTGAGGTGGTATAGAATAACCCCAGGGTCTGGAGGAGTCCCTCCTGGCTGCTGGAAAAATTAACCCTGTCCTGGCCAGAACCAGGAAAGGCAACAAATTTGGCAAGCTCTGTCTGTAACTTGCAAATGCTTGAAGAAAAATACACAACGGAAAAGCCCAGCATTTCAAACTGCTCTTTGTAAAGCAAACTTAAGCTTATGAAAGCAGTAGAAAGAATTTATACCTCCCCAAAATTGTAAAGTGAGCTCATTTCCTTGCAGTCCTTCGGAAAAAAATCTCAGCGCTGATCCCCATTCCTATTCTCAAGCCATTGCGTTTCTGCAGTGAATACAGTATAGTGTCGTAAACCCCTCTGCATTTAACCAACTGCCAGGCTGCATTTCTTGCAAAGACTTAAACTGAAGGGTGAAACAGCTTTCTCATCCTCTGCTTAGTCCTTTGGTATAAATAGCTTTTGATAATCTGTTACCTTGTTTTTCTTATTTCTCATGTGAATAATTTTCTTATGAAAAGGGTTGCATGAGTACAACATTGTAGAAGGTGTATGGAGAATACTAAGAAAAAAGACTGTCTTCAAACCTACACTGAATTATTTAATAGGATTGGTTGGTTGTGATTTAAATTTAAAAAAAAATCCACCCACCCATCCCACTGAAATGCTGATTTGTTTCCATTCTGTTTTAGAAGTTGATTTTACAAGCGAGTCTTTTTGTGCCCTGTAAAAAAAGGGGCTTTTGAAGACAATGATGCTGAAGTTGATAGAAATTTTATTTTTGTATTTCTAACAGTGAACAAGAGAAAGACCCAATATCTAGAAAGAAATGATAACATGCCAGTTCTATGAATTATGCTATTATTAGTATCTATTAACTTAGACACAGTGACTCAGAAGAAGTACCTGATAGTAGTTTTATGTAATAGGACTACAGCCTGTCAACAGAAAATTAGTCTTTCAGGCAGGACAGGGTGTTTATACTCTCATGTGATACTCAAATGCTGCACCTTTAAGTGTCTATTGCAGAAGTCCAATGTAGAAAATTGAAATTGCATTTTGCTACAGTTTCCAATATCCTTGTTATCAACAATTCAACTCTATTGAGATTGGGTTTTCACATACCTTTCTTATTTGAACAATTTTGGTGAATGACTCAGCACTCAAGCCTGGACAAAAACATGCAGAAAAATTAAAAAAAGAATCCCTAAACCAGAGTTTCAGTCCGAGTTTCTGCTCTCTTGACAGTGATCCCGTGTGACTCAGGTTCCTTTTGTTTTTGGGAACTCACAGTTTTTCAGCCTTCCAGGGGAGTTTTTATATCCATGAGCTGGGCTGAGATGTAGCTGAGAGCAACAGTATTTCCCAAACACAGACACAGATAGGAGAATGTGGGGGTTTTAGTTCCATTTTTTGCTTCTCTACTTTCAGATAGTTTACTAATCATATGTATTGTGAATTTGCTGTGCTGTTAGCAGATTCCTTGTGGGACTGTGTTTTGTTTCTCATCATCTATGTTATTCCTTTTTTGACAACACAAAGTTGAATTTTTCTATCTTTCTTTAAGGGAAGAGGGTGTGCTCTGCATTTTTTCTTTTTTTTTTTCCCCTTAAGGGCTCCAATCAGCTCTAAAATCAAGTCAGTCCTGACTGAAGTGGTTCTAGGTCTGTGCTTATCTCAGACCAAACAAGATTGTATTTGCAGGAGACTAGTGACCTGGAGGCACTCATTTTGAAGACATCTGCTTTCTGCCTTTCTTGGAGATATTCTGACCTCAGGTAACTTCTTTTCCAGGAAGTATTGTATTCTGACATTATTGATATCATTCTAGTTTGTCATGAAAATAGATGTCCGATGCATAAGATTTTAGAAGATTCATCTGCCCTCAGTTCTCCCTAGTTCTTGCATTTTTTATCTCTTCCCTTTGAACACGTATAGATTGTGTATGCTTTGTTATACAGTCCATTAGATTTGATCCCGTAACATCAGTTGTTACTCCCCCAGAAACTTACAGGATGAACTTTGCACAACAAATTAGCAAACTAGATGAGAACATCATACATCAATCAGAAAAATATCAACAGATTCTGCATACTTATCCTTATTATCAGTAGCTTTCAACCTCACCTAATAGTGGCAGTGGTGGTTACTTAATGTCCCTTCAAGTACTCAAACTAATAATGTGCTAGGTAAAAGCTGCTGTAGGTTGACATATAAATGAAACTCAACAATGTATATCAATGATTAAAATATTTACATTAACTCCACTGTGTTTAAGGACCTTTTAAAATCTCTTTATGGGATTTATGTGCAGTCTCTCTGTTGTGCAGATTGGAAAAATATCCACTTCCGTCTACAGCATGATCATTAGTTTGACAACTCATTGACCATCACTGCTTCTGTAAAACCTGAACTGCTGCCCTCCTTCTTACATTAAACCATGAAGAGATTCTGCTGTTCAATCTTCATCATGGTGACAGCAGATAATCATGATGCAAAACTGGGAACTGCCCTCATAGCTGTGTTGCAAGTTTTGACCCAGAATGAGAAAGCTTTTGTTTTTTTGGCTTTGGGTGTAAGCTTCAGTTTTAAAGGTCAGATTTAATCCAGTGCCACCTTGGATGGTTTCTTATGAGTTTCTGCATTTTTTTTTTCTTTTTAATAACTTGGATATCATGCTGCTGTAATTACTGAATGATGAGGAGGAACTGAATAGCACCAGGAACTGAATAGTAACAGAGACAGAGCAATTAGATTCCCTATAGTGCCGTATTTCCCCACTCCTTTTTTTACTAAATGCCTGCCCTTCCCACATTGTTCTTCCTTCCCTGCCCCTAGTCCTGGCCACTCCCTCGGGGTTTTCCTATTGGTTCTGGTACCCCAACTCCGCCCATGTACTGCCCCTATGCCCTGAGACCATTAGTCTATGTGCTCTCTCCACCCCCCTTATCTCCCTATAAAATTCCAGACTCCCTGCCATTGGGAGTCCCTGTGTGTGGGAACCTTCGTGTCCCCGTGTGAATAAAGTTCCTCTGTGGTCCCCATGCGGAGAGCCTTCTCCCCTCCTTTATTGCCACCGTGTTGTGGAGCTGACAGCCAGGCCGGAGCAGGAGCTTTAGGCGTCCCGGAAAGGCTGCGGGAAGCGCAACAGCCGCTTTTCCCGATGCAGCCCCCCAGCGCTCTCTGGGAAGGTTTGCGGCTTGCCATGCCAACACAGAAACACCACAACAATTCCCCTCATTCAAACTGTGCTTTGAAGCTGAAAGGAAATTTAAAAGTAGTTTGAATTAACAAGATGAAACTTGCAGATGACAGATACTGTTCTATCCAGTGTGTAACCACCACATTATGAAAAGCCAGGCTGGGATGTATACTGGTGCACAACAATACAAGTATAATATGTAAACTTTTCTCTTTTTTTGAGTGTGTTTTTGTTTTGCTATGCTTTTCTTTTAAATGATTTGAGAGCAGTTAGATTCTGTCCTTGTGGAAAGGGCACAATTTTCTCATCTTTTCTCATTTGGGTTTATGTAAGCTGACATTTGCCATGCCATTTGTCTCACTCTTAGCTATTTAGAGGCGCTTGCCCAAAGAATCCTTTTGGGAACTGGCTTTCTAGACTCGGGGCTGATGTTGCTTTCTGGGTGAAACCTTCTAACCTCTTCAAAGAAAAGACAGATTTGACCCCAAAGCCCTTGTTTATAACAGCCAGTCACAAGGTGACTATCCTGCATGACCTATGGAACATACTACACACTATTTTTAGACAGCATAGAATGCACTCAAGGTCAAGTGACACAGTTCATGTTTAACAAAGAATCCTTGAATTATTATTCAATATTAAACCATACAGATGGTCCCAAAGAAAAGAAAATCAAGAGAAGGTGGATAGAGGTTTGACTAGTACCTGCTGTTCTTGGCCATCTTGAATTAGTGACTTTTTCACTCTAAAAAAAAGATAAAGCAATTATAATTTAAAGGTGAAATGAAATGTCTTGCTTTTATGCTTATAAACGTGTGCATATACATATAAACTTATATATTGTCTTGAAATACTGTAATTTTGTACAAATATGCTTTGTCAATCTTTAATTTTCCACAGAAAATGCTTATTTATATCCGTGAACTGAATACTAACGTGATTTAAGCAAAAAATAAACACTACAAATCAGTGGTCTAAATGTAAATTGAGCACAAATGTATAAATAAATGCACATTGAAGATAAAGAATAAAAAAAAAAAAAAGAGCTTTTTACTTTGCCACACTGAATTTGAAAAGATTCTCTGTAAATAGTTTATATGAATGCATGTGTAACAGAAAATAAGACTTAGGGATCTGTGGAAAGGACAGACAAAACCAATTTCAGTATTTAAGCACGGCCTGCTCCTGAGTTTAGCAAATCACTTAATGAAATTCAAATACCTTAAGAATTGAATAACTATTAAACAAGAGTTGTAGAAGAATTAAAGTATTCAAAGTCATTTTGGAAACTTTTTTCACTGTGTTTTTAAGAATTATAACATATATTTAGTTACTAGGGATATTAAGAAATAATTTGATGATCAAATGTAGTGCTGCATGATTATTTCATCCAACAAAGAGAAACTCTAGTCATTAATTTAAATTTTTTTTTTATAGTAAATTATTACAGTAGGACTTGAAAAATTCACACTGTTACTCGCAATGGTTAATAGTTTATTATACAACTCTCCAGTTGAGCTTTGCTACAGTTGCTAAACTCAAAATGCCTTTTTATAGTCTTATGAAGCTGGACAATTTTTGCTTTTTTACCTGACTTTTAAACGTTTGTTTAGATCTGGAGAAAATCTGAAATGCTGAGCAGACCGGTAAAGAATTTTGTCATGAAGGATAATAGCATTTTGTATTCATTTGAGAGTTTTAATATTTCCATTTTAAACAGCAACTTTCAAGAATTTAAACTCAGTAATAGAATGCATTCATTTTACTTAAATTTGACACCATCATTCCGAACAAAGAACCTTTTTTCTTTTTATATAAGGAAATATATAAGCACACTCTGTACAAATGATATATAATATACACATAATGTCATAGGTGAAAAGTGTTATTTTTAAGTAGAAGAAAATCCCAAAATAAAAGCACACTTTATAGATCTACTTAAAAGTTTTAAAAGTACTCATTTTCAAATATCTCTCTCCATATGAATACTTCCAGTTTGTGACTATTATCAGTTATTCTTGCCTCAGCTGTAAAAGTTTTTTTCCAGAAATGTTCAGCCATATTGTGCTATGCTTTCGACAGATCTCACCAGCTGAATAGGATCAGCTCTGTTCTTTATACAGCCAAGGGAAAAATAACGGCACTGATCCAAATTTCTTCTTTAGTATTAAGCTCAGTGGTGTGAAGCTATTCTTTTTAAGGAGGTCAAACAGGATCCTGATTGCTCCTGCCTTAAGAAATCCTTGATACATTTTGAAAATTGAAGACTGGCTCAAAGCAAGATTAAAATTCGGAGACAGCTTTCTGTTTAAATTTTCCATATGATATTATTTAGCCCTGATGCTCTGTCCTAAAGCTTTGACAACATAGTGTTCATATGAATGTTGGGATTCAGTCTAAGGGAAATCTTTAAAGCCGTTTTGTGGTACTCTCAACACTAGGGCCTTCTGTGTTTCGTTGGTTTGTTTGTTTAGGATTTTTGTTGTTTTTCTTTTTTTCGAATTGTGACGTACTAAAAGTATGTCATAACTAAGTACCACCTTGAAAATGTAAATGAAGTGGCACATTTTTAGAAAGATTTTTTTTTTCCCCCCAGCAGTTTCAACTCTTAGAGTTTAATCCTTTTATATGGGTAACCCTCCACAAAACAGATATCTTTGAAAAGCTGGCAATATCCAGAGATACTAAGATTTAAGAAAAAATAGTGTTTTTCCATATTCCGTATTTTTTTATAGTTTCCAAATAGCTATTTAATTCTTGCTACCACAAACTATTCCATACATCAGTGATGCAATATGATTGAGTGTCATATTATGTGTATATTATGTCATATTAAGAGTGTCATAATCAATACGATTATCAAAAAAGGGATAACAGTGAGAAAACATTCATGCAGGAGATGAGAAAACTTTAGAAGTGTTCAGAAAAGCTTAGTGAGGATAACTCAATTTTTAATTATTTGATTAAAGGGTTGGTAATTTGGGATTTTTTGTTTCTATCTGTCTGCAGGAAAACACAGCAGCATTTAGTGAAATCAACAAAATTTGAAGCAAATGACTTAATGGAGTAAAAATTTATGTGGGCATCAAAGCAACGGCAAAGCAATGATTAAAAACCTGAAGACATTTTTGAAAATCTGGCATTTCTTACACTTGAGTCAGGGATCAGCACTAAAGGTGAGTGTTTCTCTGTAGCTGAGTTCTTGCATCTTCACATCATCAATAAGTGATGTCACTCTGAGGGACAGAAAACAGGGCTAAATAAACCTGTTATGTAATCTGGTATGACAATATCTGCATTCTCTAACTGGAAACTCTGTGTCATGATAAACAGAATTTTCCAAAATTACATGTTATTCTAATGGTTTCCTTGAGGTAGTAGGAGTAGAACAAACTATTCAAATGCTATTTGAAGCCAGAACTTTGCTTTACATGATCAATACATAGTAACTCAATAAAAATCAGTTCTCTGTTATTACTTCAGTTGCCATTTTTTACCACAGATGAAATAGCCTACATCACTTCTTAAAAAGTACTAGCAAGCCAGAAAATTCTCCATCAGAGCCACACAAGATATACCCCAGAAATAGTTCAGTGATTCTGTTTACTTTTAGGAGCAGGAATGGCAGATATTTCATAAATGAGATTAATTTCTAAAAACTATTTTGTTCACTATTTTTGGAGGGATGAGGAATAAGAAATGACAGTTTCTTAACAGATCATTCTAAATGCATTCTAAACGTTCTACAAAGTGAACACAGAAATACCCTTTTTATGTAAAAGATGCTCTACATTTCTTGGAAAATAGTTGATCCATACAAAAATATGTCCCCTGGAAAAAGGCCAAGGTTTTGGAGTAATGTGCTTATTGGTAGCACATAGTGTGAATCTAAGCTGCAAAAGGAAAATTTTAACTTACGCTTTTCCTCTATCCAGTTTGGGAAGAAATGTCTGTTTTGTGTAGAGGGATAGTACTGTCTACTGATGCAGTCTTAGATGAATTCAAGGAGAGATTCCCACCATAGAACAAACCATGTGCCTATTTGTGCATAGAACGGAGCTGCTCATTTTGGAATTTCATTGAGTTAATGATACTGAATACCTTACAAGCCTCATCTTATTGAAGGATAAGACTCAGTGCTGACAATTTATCTTTACAAGCACTTCTTACAATATATCTCTGAGTGACAATGAACTAAAAAAAAAGGAAATTAAAGCGAAGAAGAAGAAGAAAAGAAGAAGGAGAAGAAGGAGAAGGAGAAGGAGAAGGAGAAGGAGAAGAAGAGAAGGAGAAGAAGAGGAAGAAGAAAAGAAGAAGAAGAGGAAGAGAATAAAATTACAAAATATATTTGCCAGCTTCTTCAAACTATTTTAGAAAAATGCAGGCAAAGGTTGAATGCCTTAACATTTTTGACATCTGCCCTTTTATCCCAAGGAAATTCTTCCAACAGTTTTTTTTTTGTTTTTTGAACTCATGTGTCAAACGCACAATGGAAGAAAAGCCCTGTGATGAACTTGAGATATGGCAAAAACTTAGCAACTGGAGTATGTGCTATTTTTAAAAGAGTTTGCGGACTCAGGGCCCTGTGCTGTTGTTTTCAGCTATAAGCTGGCTATGTTACTCTATGTTTTCTTTAAGTGTGATTTCATCGAGCTCTGTTTTCTGTCTGGGTGATGTATCTCAGTGCAAACAGCTCACTGTTAGCCATTATGTACCTATTAGCACTGATTGCTTTCTGATAGCACTTCACCAGTTGGTTTCACTCACTTTGACAGGTTTGGTGCTTTGTTTAACCTTTAAACTAGTGGAGCAATAACACTGCTGACTGAATTGGAGAAATAATTAAGGAAAACTTAGTCAAGGCATAAGAAAACAACTGTAACAAGGCAAATCTGTCTGGTGGGTTTGAGTTGTCAGTTGATACAGGAAAAGGATGGGGTAGGCATGGCCAGAGCACAGCACAGCATAACTATTTTCTGTTTAATCTGCAAGAATCCAGTCTAAAGAGATTATTATTGCTTTACTAATTTTATTTTTTTTCTCTGTAGGTACATACTGTTCCAGGCCAGGAAATAATTTTTTTCCCATGTTTTTTACAGAATGTGTAACAGCAGTGAGAATATTTGCAGCTTGGGGAGGATTTATGGTTTGATTTATAAGGGCAAAAGAAAACCTCAAAATTTTAAAATATTGTCTGTATTAAAAAAAAAAAAAAAGTCACAGAATCACAGAATAAGCTAAGTTGGAAGTGACCTACAAGGATCACTGAGGCCAGCTCCAAGCCCTGAACCACACCCACCTCT
>VYZQ01038728.1:4007-14082 GCA_013400655.1 Mystacornis crossleyi
TGGTCAACTCTCAATTATAGAGGAACGATTTGCTCTTGTGTGAGTTAACTGTGCCATGGATGCAGCCAAAAGAGAATTCAGTTTCTTTGCTGTACAAAAGCCATTAACGTTTTTGCAGGTACAAGTTGGTCCCACAAATACCATTGCTGCGTTCACGTGGGACTGAGCCTGTGCTAGTAAATCTTGCTAGACCCAACCTGGCCTTGCATGAAGCAAACAGCAAGGTTTGGATTAGCCCAGCTTAAGCAACTACTGATCAAAGCATCCCATACTCTCTAAAGCAACAACACAGAGGACACAGCAATGTCAGGAGATATTTTATCCAACTATCCCAGCTTTTGACAGTGAAAGGAAAGCACTGCCATCTTGATCCTTAATTGTCAAACTGGAAAGCAGGGAAGCAATTACCCAATGAAGGATGAAATAGAGATCAAAATACAGGCAGCATACTTCATGTTCCATTTAGCAGGTCTAGTGTAAATTTTTTATTACAATGACCTTATGTAAGGAAAATTAAAATCCACTTATAAAGTTTTCAAAGCTGGTCTGCTACAACAAAAAAGCTTTCAATTTTGTCTCTCAGCTGATAAAAAGCAGAGTATGAAAGAAAAGCAAGAAAAGCAATAAAGACTTCAATTTCACTTAAAAGAGAAAGGCCAAGAGAAGCAAGGTTGTATACCACAGGTGCACAGCTACTCAATGCTTCTGACAAAAACAGCTGTAGTCTACTTATAACCAACAAAATAGACAGCCTGTACTAAATAATATGAACAAAACCTATATCAGGCAATATTACAGCTGTAAAATGTTCAAACAACTATTCTCCAAAAAACAGATAGTGCAAATAACAGCTGTTTCAATTACGGTCAAATCTGCCCTTGTTTTTCCAGCAATTTTGTTTGCCATCGTATCAAATCCATTCTTTATCTAGTATTCTAGAAAATGGTGTGTCATCTTCTCCTGCTTTATATTTTTATGTTTTTACAGCACATAGAAGATAGGTGTGCTATTGTTAGCATACATCTTTTGGTATTATGAAGTTAGTTGCCCCTAGTTACAAAGAAAGAGGGAACAAAAATTAAAACATACAAAACCCCCAAACAAACAAACAAAACAAATAACAAGGAAAAAAAGTTGCATTATTACTGTGAATTTAGGAAAGGCAGGGGGAAAAAAGAAAATGATGTGACAGTTGTCTATTAACCTTCTTGAGGCAATATTTTTACACGGAGATTACAGAGCTGTGAAAAATGACACCTGAAAATATTTATTGTCACATATTCTAAAAAGCCTTACTTTCCTGGCTATGCCTGGGCAACAACCTTTCTTTTCACAGGCTCTATGGGAAATAGAATATGACTGTTAATTGGAAGTGAATGAGTGGCACAGCCAATGCCTTGTCTGCTTCCCTCCAGCAAAGGGACTTGCAGGTGACTTCAAGAAACACAAGTTTCTATTGAGTACCCCTGTAGAAAGCCAGCACAAGCCCTCCCATGAAGCATTAATACCAAGGCTCACCATAGTTACAAGAGAAAAGAGTAGATTGCAGCATAGCCACTAAAGGAGCTAACTGTTGAACAGCTGGGTTGAGGATGGAGAAGATCTCAAAAAACACAGGAAAAATAAAGCAATCCTAGCAGAAATATCTCATGAAGCTTGCATTTCCCTGAATATTCAATAGTCTACATCCTTTGACAATATTAAGATTCCATCTCTCACAGCAGCAGCAAGTAGAGAATTACATAAGATCAGAAAAATGGCACTTTTCAATAGCTTCCTATCCATTATTTTGTCATCAAGAGCCATGAAGACTGGTACCACTCCTAGAAATAGTAATTAATACTTGGAGGAAAAAACATCAAACAAAAAACAATTCAAAAACTTTTGCTGTAAGTACTCAAGACAAAATTCTACCATGTATCACTACTTTACACACTAGTGATTGTTAATGGAAGTCTTGTTCCAGATAAAATTCCTGGTAATGAAGTTGGTCAATACAACTCAAATGGGTAAGCAGAAAAATATCCTGCAAGAACAAAATATTGTTTTTGAGCTGTTAAAACCTCCAGTCTTTTCAGCCAAGCATGCCATACCTCTGTTAAAACACTTCAGACCAATAACAGAAGGGCTTAGTCTTCACCATATATATCCTGTATATTCAGCAGAAACTAATGCCAACAAAGGAAATGTAACACTTCTGGATTTAGAATCACATACACATGCATGACATTCTTTTTATTTAACTCTTTACTGCTAGACACTTTCCTAAGTGCAAATTTAGCTTCAGTGAAGTGTTTCACTTCAGCTTAAGACTATAAAAGGTTTGATTATTGCAGTCACTACATTTTTCTACTTTTGCCAAGTTTTCCTGTATTGCAGAACGTTTAATGCTGCACCAAGAGATTTCGTCCATTGTTGAAGAGCTTTTCTGAACTACGGCTGTGATAATCAGGTCAAGTGTTCCTATGCACTGTGACTGCCTGTTAAGAGGGCTGGGAAGAATCTTTGGATCTATTGTAAGTAAGCTCCCTGCACCAAAAGCCACCACTCTGCTCTATTCTTACGTTTTTTAGATTGAGCTCCTTCTCTTTTCTGTAACGCTCTGTATATATCCTTGCTGTGCCCCTCCCTCTACAAAAATAAATGCATGACCACAGTTTTGTATACACCACATCCCCACAGGAGTGGCAAGTAAAAAATTTCAATTAAGCTCTGAAGAAGTCTGTAAAACCATCAGTTTTGAAATCCTTGTTACGAGGTGGGGAGAATGCAGTTATTCCTGAATGAATAACAGCATGTATGCGAAACAGGTCACTGTGACAAACCATTCTATTTCAAAGCTAAACTGACTCAGAGCATTGTTTCATATTCTTGCATTTTCCTTCTGCCTCCTTTTATCCCCCCCGCTCCCTCTCCAAAACTGATAGGAACAATAAGCTCCAGTAAATCACATCACTGACTATTATTTCACCTAAAATCAATGTCACTATGGCAAGATGGGTCAGGTATTCTTGAGAAATGCAAATTTGTAACACACATTTCTAAGATGATGAGGAGGAAATGGTATCTCTAGTGAATTGGTACAATTTTTGTATTTAGTAACATTTAAAAACTTGCCTCATCAGAAACACTTTCACAACAGCACCTTAATAATTTAGAGCGTCTTTGGATAAATCTGCATTCAGATAAAACTTACCTCAGATTTCTATTTTAAATAGTAGCAGAACAAGCATACAAAAATGCAACTAACAGCATACAGTTATGTAAATATAAAAAAAACTCCTACGTTTGGAACAGAAATTAGAGATCAGATATTAGCAGGGATTTATTTCACCTCAGTTCCCAGCTACATCACATTACCACTGTTTCTAAAAACTAGCACATCAACAATTTTCATTCAATGTTGAAATGGCAGCATCTTTAAAAAAACACAGACTATTAAGGCAATGTGTTAAGAATTATCTATTAGCTATCTCTATGGCAAGGATGATATCAGTGATGAAAGAAGGGGCATGAGAAAAACCAGTCTTTGCAAGGGGAGGAGGAAGGCTCCAAGTTTTTATCTTGCTCTGTATGTATCATGCATTCCCATGCATTTGTGCTCTCACAAATATCTACAGACTTTCCAACTGCACATTCAGCTTGTGATGATGAAGATTCTGGAGCTGGGAGTTTGTCCTTTACACATGGCTAACCCCCTATATTGGTTTGGCATGGCCTGGTTTTGGGTAGCAGGGGGTCCGCAAAGGTGGCTCCTGTGAGAAGCTGGTAGGAGCTTCCCACCATGTCCAGCAGAGCCAATGGCTGATGGCTCTGAAGATGGACATGCTGCTGGCCAGAACTGGGCCAGTGAGAGAGGCTGGTGACACCTCTGTGATGACATACGTAAGAAGAAAATCAAAACAAAGTCACAGGGTTTTTGCTGCTAGTCAGAGCAGAGGAGGAGGTGAGAATATTTGAGGAAAACAACATGGTGACACCAAGCTCAGTGGGGAAGGAGGGGGAGGAGGTGCTCCAGGCACCAGAGCCAAGGTTCCTCTGCAGCTGTGGTGCAGACCATGGTGAAGCAGGTTGTCCCCTGCAGCCCATGGGCCCACGGGGAATGCAGAGATCCACCCGGAGCCCGGAGCGGGTGGATGCCTGGAGGAGGCTGTGATCCAGTGGGAGACTCGGTGGAGAGAGAGGGCCCTGCTTCCAGGCTGGAGCAGCCTGTCCTTGGAGGAATGCACCCCGTGGGGAGAGACCCACGGCGCAGCAGTTTTGGGAGGGCTGTGTGCCCGTGGGAGGGACTCACACTGCAGTAGGTGCGGTTTGGCTGCTGCTCCTGAGAGTGGACTCACACCGGGAAGTTCACAGAGAACTGTCTCCCGCAGGAGGGACCCCACGGCCTCACAGGGAAGGACTCTTCTCCTGGAGCAGCGGAAGAAAATCCTGGTGATGGACTGACCAAAATCCCCCTGCCCTGTCTCCCTGTGTTGTCGGTGGGACAGAAGGAGGGAAGGCCAGGGTCAGGGGGAAGGTGTTTTACGGGCTTATTTTACTTCTCATTATCTTCCTCTGATTCTGTTAGAAATAAATTTTACTTAGCAACTAAGGTTGAGCCTGTTTTGCCCTTGAAATATTTCTCCCGCTCTCCTTATCTCACCCATGAAGCCTCTGTTAACCCTTTCCTCTTTTCCCTCCTTTTGCCCAGCTGTGGTAGGGGAGGGTGAGCGAGCGACTCTCGTGGGTGCCTGGCGTTGGGCCAGTGTCAAACCATGACACCGCCCAAATGAACCAAAAGACTTAAGCAGATGCCACGTGTACTATGCTGCCTCCAATGAGTTTGAACTGATAGGCTTGATTTGAATTAGTGTAACACTATTTGAATTGCAGCATATGAAGAGAAATACAGCTTCTCTGATCTTTGATGCATTGGCACTGAAGAATTAAGGACATACAGGAAGCAGCTAAAGAATTTTTTATCATTAACTTCAACAGATAGAAGACAAACTAGTATCAGGGAGGCCATATTTGGTCAATGTGGTTTTTGTCCATTGTGTTAAATGCAAACCATAACTAATCAGCTGAAATGGTTTCTCTGGACTACATCAGTCAATTATCACTTAAACTCTCAGTCATGATTATTGCAACTTAGTCAATTATTATTTTAGCTCTCGTTCCCCCACTTCACCCCAAAGCCAACAAATGACTAGTGAATATCAAAGGGTTTTCTTTTTTTTTTTTTTTTAATTTTTAACAGATTGCTAAACCTTCAGATCTGTTTACAATGTCTTAATATATAAATCATAGTTGAAGTTGAAGATTTGAAGGAAGTATGGATTTTAAATTCACATGTGGTTGTAATGGTAATCACGTTAACTACTGCATAACACAACCTGAAAGCACTGGGCAAATTACAGCAAATATTCTGCAAGTCGAACACCAATTATGTCTCTTCAAGCGACAGAGATATTGTCTCACTTCAAGGCAGGGTTTCCTACTAATCTTCCTCATTTAAGAAGTAGTGTATTATATCCAATTCAAGACAGCTTTCCCTTCTAGACAGAGAAATATATCTTTCTTTTGTATGACAGACTAAGAAGTTCACTGGAATCAGCAGTTCCCTCCTCACAGAAGTACTTGGTGTGATCAAGTCATGTCTTAGACATCGCATAAAACAGTGAGCGTCACGTCTCACTGTCTGAAAGATGTCTTATGACATCCTTTCAACTTCCAATCTCAGCACTTTCCAAACTATGAACCAAATGACTGAAAACAATAATCCGTGATTATTTCATCACTGACACCTGAAGATGGAAATTTTTTTTTCAGTCTTCTGTCAACTGATTTCAACTTAACTATGTTTTACACCTAACTTACTTTACAATCAATGACCATCAGAAAAGGCCCACATTTTATTTCTAAAAATGTTCAGATAAGCTTTTTGGCAAGACTGTAGTCAAATCTTGTCTTCTATGTAAGCAAAAAAAAGGCTTCACAAACAAAACAAATGAACAGGTTAATAAGAACAATAAAAATGAATAGCAGAGTGTTTGAAGAACAGATTCCAGCTTTGCAGCTGGCAAAAAAATACACTCTGGGTCTTACTAGCCATGTAATGAATGATGATGACTATAAGCTAGAAAGTGTAATATATAACCATTTTCATACATCACCATGAAGGCAGACTGCTGAGTTAAAAAAGAAATAAGGTAGTGCCAACAAGCTATCATACTGGAGCAAGCATATCATAAAGGAACTGAACTTTGGTTTATATAGTCTTAAAGATAATTCTTTAGCAATTTCACTTGTTCTTCATTCCTAAACTCTTCCTTGTTCTAAGCACCTTAATAACTTTCATTGAAACCAGCAACTGAATTGTCACCAGCAATTTTCTAATGCTGAAATTGGATTGTAAATACACAGTCCCAAAAGAAACTAGAAATCTCATTAACTAGCACCTTAAATGGCTGCAAATGTCTCTTCTGCTCAAGTACACCTAAAAGTAATCATTACTGTTCTTTCAATAAAGGCTGCAAAAATGATACCGCTTTTCAAGAAAAACAGAGAGCTTGGATTCCTCTTTCAATTCTCCTATCCATATACTCTCTCCATTAGTTATGCTATCGCTTGCTTGTTCTCTCCGGTGTCTTGAATTTTACCTTTTTTTTTCTTGCTATGCAGTTGTTTAGGTAGAACAAAGATTCATTCTGCCTAGCAGAGCTCACAGCCCGTGGCTAGCAGACTTTTCTGGGTAGTCCAAATGCACTTTTGGGGATAAAAGGACTTATTTTCCACTTCTATATATAAACCTTCTGATTGGGGTAGTTACAAAAATGAGTTACAATACCCTAGCTGTAGAAAAATTAAAATGGAGATTTACTGCAGTACACTCTGATGAAATCACTATTCGATTTTTGTTAAGTATAGCATGATGGCACTCAACTAGTACAGTCTTTCATAGTTCTGGTGCCTTTTCCCCTTCAATTCTCATATGCAGCAGTTCAAGCAAAAGCCAGCAGGACACTCCCACAGTGTACAGACATCTAAGTAAACTCCAGACTGAAAAGTCTGAAACACATTAAGAACTATGCACTCTATTTGTTCTTCAGATCACCTTTTCTTTTTACATAGGTACTTCCTTATTCCTGTTTCAGATGCTGGTGCATATGCTCTGGATTTCATCCACAAAAAACACTGTTGGCACATTTGTCCCAGATGAATACTTCTCGCCTTTTGAATGATACTCCATGAGAAATCAAGCAATAATTGAGATCTCGGTCCTACCCAAGTCAGGACTGCATCAAACAAGGGTAACACCCCGTCCGTAAGGGTGTATTTGTGCGGCACATTTATTGAAGTACAGTAATATCACAGAACATGCTGAGTTGGAAGGGACACACGAAGATCATCAAGTCCAGCTCATTGTTTATTAGCTTGTTGCTTGTTACCAAGACAGACCGTAAGCTTGGTACATAGGATCAAAAAGTAGGTTACTTCGTCCTATGGCTAATATTCATACCACCAGGCACCATGTTTATCTGTAACCAGGCAATTTAACTACTCGGTCCTACTACTGCTATAACGTGTAAGTGCAAGGTGCGCATCTGAAGTTGAGTCACTTACCTGAACTATTTTAACAGCATCCTGGAATTTGCTGAGCACAATACTCACGAATCATACTTGTGCTTTCAGCATGAAGCAAAGACAAGCAACCCACCAAAGACTATTTATGTAGAGCATAAGGAAGAAAAAATAATTTACATAAAACATCTAAGCCATCCAATCCAACAAACACTGTAGAACTTCCATTTCAACTAGATTTCAAATGAAGTGTAAAATCAGTGTTTAGTGATCATATAATTGTAGAAAATTCCACAAATATATCTAACTACAGTAAAAGTATGTACTTTTGTGTATTATAATTAGTCACTGACTACATTATTTTTAGTCTGGATTTACTAAGACGGGGATATTAACTTCTTTTGCAGTAATTTTTTAGTAGCAAAATTATTTGGGAAATAATGAAAATGACTATATAGATAACAACAAATACCCAAATTGCTACATTAAAAAAATAAAACTATGTATATGATCCTGCATTCTGAGTGCTTGAAAGCATTTAGGGTAAGTCCAGTTTTACTGTCATTCATATTCTTTTGCTAGTTTCTGTCATACAAAAGATAAAACCCAGAACTTTAAGTCAAAAGGAGTGTAAGATAAAATCACAAAGAATTGTATTTCATAAATAATAACAAATAGCTAAAATAATTTCGAATGAAAGATTAAACAACAAAACCCACATATGGTTATTTTACGGAAACTAGTAAGTGATGATGCATTTCCTCTAGAATGAACTTTGATCTTACTATCAACAGAACACTGTAAGTTTTTGTTACCCATTTGCTTACTTTGTGAAAATACTCTTGCCTTCAAAAGCCACACCAATTCAAAGTTCAAACGCCATCAGTAATTAACTCTAAGTTACCTGATGTCCATCACTCACTTCTTCATCTCATTTTGAGATACACCATCTTCAATAATTAAGCACAGAATTATTAGCGTAAAATCACACCATCTTGCAAGAACGTTTGAAACCTGACAATCTTACTTTATTTATAGTGCTCTGAACTCCCTATACATTTGAACCCTAAAATATTAATTTTTAAAGTGAGAATTTGCATATTTGTACAATGCTGCTGCCTCTCCCCCTTTTTTCTTGTTTTTAATTGTGTGTTATTTCCTACATTTACAGTACAGAATGTACTAGAATAAGTGTGCTGCAGTCTTATCAGCTGATTTAAAGGGAAATGCTTTTGTAACTGAACCACATCTATAAAAAACTTCATGCAATGCTCATAACAGAGATGATCAGGTAAACTGCTGCCAAAGATCTTGTCTTGGCTCTCAGCAAAACTGAGGAACAATTTTACAGCTCACTTCTAGTTAGTTCTTGAACTGTGACTGCATTGTGAATTTTTCAGATAGAAAAATTATATTACTTCATAGAGAACTACATTTTTTCTGGGATTGATCTTCCACTTTCATTGATTAAAAAAAAAAATCAAGCCAAGCTAGATGCGAATCAGGGCACTAATTCTGAGTAATCTTTTCTTATTATGAAATTAATCAATACTAATGTTATAACATTGTTACATACACAACTTAAAAGTTACACTACTCAGAGATGCTACCAGGCAAAGACTGTTATCTTTGAAAGCATGTGTGAAGGTGGGACTTTGCAAGTGGGTAATAACAGTATCTGATCACTGTCTCTTCCTTGGCTGGAATTATAATTTTGCGTATTATATACTCCAGCTCAAAAGAACATATGATATAGGGAGAGTCTGGCTGCATTACCATTTCAAATGTACCCTCGGAAAGTTTGCGTATGGCACAAAGCTGAGTGGCACAGACGACACAACAGAAGGACTGGATGCCATCCAGAGGGACCTAGACAAACTTGAAAGGTAGGTTCACAAGAACCTCATGAAGTTCAGTAAGTCAAAGCACAAGGTGCTGGGTCAGGGCAATCCCGGCTATGAGTCCAGACTGGGAGATAAACTCTGAGAGCAGCTCTGTGGGGAAGGACTCGGGTGTTCTTGTGGATGAAAAGCTGGACGTGACCCTGCAATGTGCACTGGCAGCCCAAAAGGCCAACCACTTTCTGAGCTGCACCCAAAGCAGCATGGCCAGCAGGTTGAGGAAGAGGATTCTGCCCCTCTACTCTGCTGCTCTGGTGAAACTCCCCCTGGAGTGCTGCATTCCAGCTCTGGGGCTGGTCCTCAGCACAAGAAATGCATGGACCTGTTAGAGCAGGTCCAAAGGAGGGCCACAAAAATGACCAGAGAGCTGAAGCACCTCTCGTATGAAGACAGACTGAGAGAGTTGGGATTGCTTGGCATGGAGAAGAGAATGCTCTGGGAAGACCTTATAGCAGCCTTCCAGTACCTAAAAGGGGCTTCTAAAAGAGGAGAGCAGCTTTTCACACGGGCAGATAGTGACGGGAAAGGGGAGAGTAGTTTTACACTGAAAGAGGGAAGACTTAGATTAGATGTCAGGAAGAAATTCTTTACCCAGAGGGTGGTGAAGA
>VYZQ01038730.1:0-13217 GCA_013400655.1 Mystacornis crossleyi
AGCAGACACCTATCTTTCAAACCTAGACAACATCACAACTAAATAACCTTGTATCACCTCACTGATACCAAGAGCAAAAATTAGTGACTAACAAACATGGAAGAGTCACTGGCAACTTTCAAATAGGATACACCAGAAGGGAAGTTATTCACCTAAACCCTTTGAGATATCTGTTACTGTTTCTTAAGAAAGAGCCGAAGAAGTCAAGCTGTTCTGAGCCACATATGCCCTTGGAATGTCCTGCTGATGGAGCTGCATGGACATGGCTGGTTCTCCAGCCCCACTGGAATAACACACAATTTTCTTCCTAAAGAGTTGAAGGTAAAAGAGGATCTCAAGTTTCCCCAAACAGATCCACAATTGATGCAACTGGGCTAATCAGAAATCTGAATTTATAGACTGGACATGCAAAAACAGGAGGAAAAGAAGCAAAAGGAAGCCAAAAAGACCCAAAGGCTTCCCTCAGCTGAGAGCATTTTCCAGGTCCTTAAGGAAAATCACTGTTCCCAGCAGGAAAACTTCACCTTGTCCTACCTGAACAAGTGACATTCACTGTCACAGTATATTAGAGAGGATGAGATGGGAGGGAGTGTGATAAATTGCTGTAATTAAAGAAAGAAAAAGGCACCAAATTAGCTGTCAAAGAGCAGGACGGCAAAAGTGCATCTGGGATGAGATGATGCTCAGGGATACTCCAGGCAGTAAAAGCACAGAACCCGAAACATCCTCTGGGTGCTTCTGTCACACCTGGAGTATTAATCGAGCCTGCAGCACTCCCCATCATCCTTTCACAGCCTTTGCAGGGCAGAACTTCCCTTTTCTTTTCAGACTGGTGTATAACACTGTGTGTAAATGACACCTACAGCAAGGGGAATGAGGTGACACTACTGAGGGATTTGTAAGCTTCTGCAGGGTGCACTAGATGCTAGTTGGGGCACTCGACTGAGAGCTTAATATTGCTGTACCCTGTGAGAAACACAAAAAGGTGAAAAGGCCNTACCCCTGCCTGCAAGGTTGGTGGTTGCTAAGAGGCAAATATCATATTGAGAAACCTGAAAGGAAGTAACAATTTCAGGTTCAGTTTGGGGCTAATTGAAGCCTCTGTTGATTTTAAATAGGATGTGATGCAGCCTTTAGCAAAGGTAGAATTCTTTTGAAGAAGCAAAAATGGATGTCATCCTAATGACTCTGTGTAATAAGGATGGACAACAATGGGCCACTGGAAAGGAAGAATTATTGGGGAAAATGAAAGGCAGCATCAAAAAGCTTCAGTGAACAAAACTCCACCAGATAAAGAAGCTTTCTGGGGAAAGCTAACAAGGAAAACTTGTATAAACCACATATTATTCCTAGGTCCCTCTCATGCCAGGGTTAAATTCGGCAGAGCCACTGGGGGTTTTCCACATGACCATTCTCACCTAATGAATTCTCTCTACCTGTAAAGCTGCACCAAAGAGTTTCTGCACTTTGTCCTTCCTGGTCTCCTACTGTGGAATTTTGCAGTGATTTTAGGTGTTGATCTGGGCTACAGGAGGTTTAAAGTTCACTGGATGGGGCCAGAGGAAGTCTTCAGGCATATGGTGTGAACCCACTGCAGCAATGGTCTGGACCGCTCTCCACCGTGTGCACAAAAACACCCCAGGAACCCTAAAATGCTGCAGCTGTTCTGTGGAAACACAAAAGAGAATAAAGGAACTTTAAAAGTGGAAAAATCCCCATCAGACCTGGATGAAATACAGCCAAATAAACCAAATCTCTCCCTGCCTACTGTACTGTTGCAGGACAAGTCCTTTTGTTCAGCAATCCCTAACAGCTGCCTATTACCAGAGCCCCACACGGGCTCTCTGTCCTCATCGCAGCTGAGGTTTGGCAGGTTTTCGGCTCCCTTCTGGCAACTCCAGCACTGCTCGTGCTACAGACTTCCTGGGAGCTGGGGGTTGCCCAGCAAGGAAACTCCCTTATTTTGGGGAAGGACAGAGCTCCGTCTATCTGGTGGGGTGTCCCTGAACAAGAGTCGGTAGCTAGGACACCGCAACCACACAAACCTCTGCAGCCAAACACCTGTAATTAGTAGAACAACATCCTCCAGGTCTCCTACCATCCCAACTAACCCAGATCTCAGGTTGGGGTGACCTACCAGCCATATCCATGTGGACACCTCCATTCCTCTTTCCTTCACTGTGACCTGTCTTGCTGTGAGTGCTCAGGGCTGGGGACAGTGTGACACACACGTGGCATGATGTGCAACACACCCTGATCGCCCCAAGCAATGCAGGGTTTAATGATCTCCACTGGCTTCATAGGCTGGGGTTTTTTTGCTGTTATTATTTTGTTTATCTATTCTCACTAAGAAGATAACACAGAGAAATAAGATCAGTCTGGAGTAAGACATGGCGGGTTTGTGTGATCGTTTCCATAGGAGCTGCATGGGGACAAAAGCATACTGCAAAACAGTGGGAAACAGTATTTTTATCACCCTCAGGAACTCCTTGGTGGGGTGTAAGAGTCTGCTCACTGCTCAGGTATTCACATCTACTCTGGTCCTCTAGGGAGGGATAATTTCCTCAGGGTTTGACTGTGCTCAATAGAAAAGAAGATATCTCTTTTTTGCTAGTGAAAGAAAACAACTCCCCAAAAGAAGAAAATGCATCACTGTGATCCTCGCTCCCTGAGTGCCAACATGGCTTAAGCAAATCACAGGGAGTGTCCACCAACCAAGGAATGGTCCTCTCATCTCAAAAACAATACAGTCTTAAATACCCTCACCAATGAGAAAGGAATGATTAATGCTGACTGTCCAAAAAGGCATAAAAATGCAATTCTCTCTCCAAATAAAATCTGATAAGTGATTTTTAGCAGGCATGATATATGGTTGCTTGCTCAGCCATATTCACATATTTTCACCAAACAGGTAAATTGGATGATTCAGGGTCCAGAAAATTAAAACCTTCACACCATGGGTGGAAGATGGAATCACAAAACTCACCTGTCTGGGACTGGCAGGATCCAAACTTTGCAGTGCAAACTCAGCGTCAATTTCCCAGCTGTATGCTGTCATCTCACCTGCACATCATTGGTGACTGCTGTGACCTCCCTCAGATGCCTATTACCTGGAATTTGCTCAGGTGTAACAATAAACTGGGAGAGTCTTTAGCTTATCAAATCTATAAAGTTACCAACAAACTTGAATCAAGCTGTTTTAAATAAACAATTAAAAAAAATTTGAATTTTGTGGATGGGAAAATGGAAGTTAATGATCCCAGATCCAAGGAAACCTACTGCTTGTGCTGGTTTCAGCTGTGGTAGAGGTAATCTTCTTCACAGTGGCTGGTGCAGGGATCTGTTTTGGACAACACAGGGTTGATAATACAGTGATATTTTTGTTGTTGCTGAGTAGGACTTACACAGAGCCAAGGCCTTTTCTGTTTTTTGTACTGTACACTGGTGAGGAAGTTGGGGGTGCTTGGGAGGAGACACAGCCAGGGCAGGTGACCCAAACTGACCAAAGGGGATATTACAGGCCATATGACATCATGCTCATATATAAAGCTGGGAGAAAAAGGAGGAAGGGAGGGAACATGTTTGAAGTGATGGTATTTGTCTTCCCAAGTCTCCATTACATGTGATGGGGCCCTGCTCTCTGGGAGATGGTGGAACACCTGCTTGCTCAGGGGAAGCAGTAAATAAATTCTTTGTTTTACTTTGCCTGTGTGCTTGGGCTTTGCTTTCCATATTAAACTGTCTTTATCTCAACCCACAAGTTTCCTGGCTTTTAGCCTTCCAATTCTCTCCCTTATCCTGCTGGTGGGGGAGTGAGTGAGCAGCTGCTGGGGTTTGACTGCTGGCTGGGGTGAAACCATGACACTGCTGGAGACATCCAATAATTCACACAAGTGACAGAAGACCCAAACCTCTGTCCCACCAGTGCTACCTTTCCACTATCATGATCTGAATTTCTCTGTACCTGATGGACTGAGAAGCTGCAAGGGAGCAGATCACTGCCTGTTCTCCAGCTCAGCCCTCCTGGAGCTCCAAATCCCACCAAACCCAACTGCTGCTATCCTAAGAAAAAAGTAAAAGCGGCAAAGCAGAGGCTCCTAAATACGAATTATATTTAGACTGATTAAGATAGCTATTGTGTGTCAATTTATTTAAATATAAATGGATTATTTGGAATGTGTTCACTGAAGACTAACAGCTCCTGAATGCAATACAGATACATGGCTAATTATAAAGTCAAGCAGCCATTATTAATGTTTCTAATGATTAATTTTTATTCCAACAACATACAACCATCAACTTTAAAGCTCCAACAGTCGCAGTAATTGGGAGAAGAGACTGTACTCTATGCAGAAAGCAATCAGCCAATTAGTGCCTGCTGGAATAAGAGGTAAAAAGCTGGGTTTTCAGGGGTCCACACTAAGGCCTGAGAGCTGATAGTTGGATGGAGGCTGGAAGGGTTTTTTTTCTTGGTAGGCAGAGCCCAGGGGAGGTTGACTGAAAAGATGACAGAAATGTTGCTGGAAGGGGGATCCACACAAGGGTCTATAAGGCTACAGACTCTGGGCACGATGAGAGACCTTAATACAATCCCAGAATGATAGAGAGGCAATAGGACAAGCAGACCCTGCGTACAAACAAAATTTACTCAATTAGATACACTTAAATGCAATAAATTTTTCATGGGAAAGCAGATCAGTTATAACTTCCATTCTGCATGTCAGTCAAAGGAGCAGCAATAATTTAAAACACTGCACTTGCAATTCTGTGCATCCAGAGCATCATGCGGCTTGGTCACTGCCAGGAGGAAAGTAAACACGCTTTTCTAGAGACCGTCTCTGGAAGTAAATTTGGGCCAAATTAGATTTATCGAGCACTGGCACATTTTGAGGCGTGTGGAGAGAAGAGCTTCTCCCACCAGGCCAAAGGGCTTGTCCCAAAGGCATCTTGCTGAGGTTTCAAGGCAACGGCTCACATGTGGGTATTGGGACTTTGGTGGAAATCGAGCACCCAAGCCCCTCCATGCACAGGGCCTCTCATCATGGCCCTAGACCTGACTTCTCACTGAGACCCTGTGAAGTGTGGTGGAAGAGCAGGAGGCAGGAGATTTTGGGTGGGCTCAGCCTCTGTCCATCCCATTGCCAAAGAACCCAGACAGACCATTCACAGCAAACCCCTCTGCACAGCCTTGGAGGGAGCTGCATCTGAGTGCTCAGAGGCAGGCTGGCAGTGGGGCTGGGGCACGACACAACTAATGACTTCTGTTTGCCATCCCTCTCTTGCAGAGGGATGCACAGCTTTCCCTGTGTCATGGAGGGGATGGGATTCTTTGCAGCAGCTTTCTGGTGCAATCTGGAAAAGTCTCAGGGCAGATGTACATTTTGGATTAGGCTTAGAGCTAGCTCCAACTGCGATTCTCACCTTGAGGTAAAAAAACAAGTGCTTCTCCCCCCAAATTCTATAATTCACTGCAAAAGTGAAGGTGAGATGCAGTGCAGGATGTGCCAGGCAGTCAGCGGAAGGAAAGGGAACTGGGAAAGGAGGTGCCCTGTCCCTGTCCCTCCTGGCCCATTTTTCCCACCACTCCAATGGTCCAGGTCTCATGACCGAGGCCACCACAGGGAGATCAGCCCTGAAGGGCATCTCAGCAGAGGAACTCCTGCCCAGGAAACACCTTGTAGTGAAATTTTGGGCTGTCTCTCCCAGTTATAACCAACAACATTCCAAAAGGAAAGAGACCAATGTTTTTTTCCTGGCAGAAATAGCTTCTGCCACAACTTGCTAGGCCCTCACCGTTCCCAAGATCATAGAACAAAAAATCACACCAGGGTTAATATATTTTTCCAGTCAAGACAAATGTTGTATTTAATTACTTTCATATCACTCACTAGACACTGGCAAATAAATTCAGGCCTAGGTTTCAAGTTCCTCAGAAGTTTTCCACCAGAAAACACTGATTTGGTGCAATATGCTCCATGGAAACATACTGATTCTGTCTGGTCTTTGGGCATAAACCATGTATGGCTTTTTACATGTCCCTCTTCCCTATTTTTCTGGCTTCACCACTGCCTACCTTCTGAAGTGCGCAGGGATGTGGCTCCTGGGATACACTCACAGCTCCCAAAATCCACAGCACCCCTCTGCCTGGGGTGCCTTTCCCTGGAGCAGAGGAGCTCAGAGCAAAGGCTCGGTAAAGCAGTGCTGTCACTGAGAGATGAAAATGTGGAAGGGGTTGGTAACACCTCTGCAAAACAGAATTTGAAGCCTTGAAGAACACAGCTTCATTGTGGGCTTAGAACCAGTCCCATCGTGAAAGAGGGAGGAGATCATGGAGATCATGGGGCAAGAACTCTGGGAAGGACTTCAGCTGAGCACTTTTGGACCGTAGTACACCCTTGTCCCAAGAATCAGCTCCACCTCAACTCTCTCAATGCATGTTAGTCCCACATGTTGTAAAAGCTTTCTAAAGGCTGTATGATCTTTTCCAGGGAGTTCTCAGGACACTTTGCCAGCCTTTCCACCAGGATCCTTCTGGCACCCAGTGTCACACCATTCAGGTCCCACTGTGCTCTCCCTCCCTGTGTACTGTGGCCAGGGAGGATGAACCCAGCATGGCCCCATCAGCGAGGGCAGCACAGCCCAGCATCCCCCAGCCCTCCTACCTCGAGCCCTGAAACCACTCCCAGATCCAGCTCACAGGGCGAGATGTCACCTTTGCCTTTATATTGTTTTGCCAGAGGTTGGAAGGAAACTGCAGCCAGACGTACATCCTCCCTCTACCCTTTGATCTTCAGCCAACACAGACTGTCAGATAGTCACCCAAATCTAGAAGGACAAGAGTATTACTCAGAGAAAAGCTTTATGGCAATTGTTTGAGGCTTCACCAATTCAGCAACTAAATCTCAACAAAAATATATATCTGACTTCTATTCTGAGACAGCGGCTCATCCGTTGGCATCCTTCACCGCAGTGATAGCACAGCACTCAAAGTGTATTTTAGCCTTAAAGAAAATACATACAGAGCTCAGAAAAACACTTCTACTTCAAAGCTCCATGACTGGTTAAAACACTGTTAACACCTGGCCAGTTGGTGTCTGATCTCTGCATCATGAAGAAGTGCAATTGCCATTGTCACCCCTGCCTAAACTTCTCCCGCTTTGTTGTTTGGAATTGCAGGCAGTCCCCAGAACCACCCCCAGCCTGTGGACAGTCTCACACTGCATGTGTTAGTAATGAGCTGCCATGGCCCATTCTCAGAATATGAGCTCACTGCAGAAAACTAATCTCCCTCCCTTTTTTACTCCTTGGCAAGGCAGGAGGTTGTTCCTGCAGCTGTGCTGGAACACCAGCCACCGGCTCAGGGGCTGGCTTCCTTCTCAGGGACCTTTGGACAGAGGAGGAAGGGGCAGAGGGTTGCAAGAGTCAGTGCTGAGGAGCCACTGTAGTATTAAAGTTGCAGTGATTCCCTCATTTAGGAAACATCAGAACAAACTGCCAAAAACGCATCCCTACCGGGGACAGCCTCACTCTGTCTTGGAGAGCAGGCACAGCATCTGACATCTGCAGTGAGTGACAGCTACCCTGAGCCCTCTGCACAGCACAGTTCCACATGCACAGATCTTGGTGCAAGCAGAGTGTTTTGAAATAGATGTGTTATGAATTGACAAGGTGTCAAATTGTTCTGATGCTGTCTCCAGAGATAATATCAAGACTTGCATTTACGCTTCAACCCATTTTGCAATGGCAAATCTCCAGCCAGCTGACACTCCATGCAGTGGCTCTGGGTCTGAGGAAGGTGCTGCACACCTTGTTCCACACACACCCAGCTTAGATTAGCCACAGCAAATACCAAAACCTCTGGATGATTGTGTTCATTTGCCTTTATGGCACCTTCATCCTGCCATGGCCCCCTCTCCAGTTTGCAGGGCTTCAATTGGACTTTGATTACATGAGAAATGTTCAAACTGGTCCCCCTTTGCTGTCCATATGATTGCTTCATCTGTGACTCCAGTTTACCTGCATCTGCACTAGAGCAAATATTTTCCAGGCTCAGCAGTGTAATTGTGAAATGTAAATTCATATCAGTGTTCCTTTTCTTGACATTTCTGTCGGTATTCCAAAGAAAAGAATGGATGATTTCACTACCATATTTATTTAAAGAAAATTAGTTAACCTCAAGGCAGGGCTGTGAACCTCAGATGAGCCACCATCTAATTTAAATGACAGGCACAGTTTTTCCTACCTGCCCTGGTTATCCAGTTGAGTGATGGCAGCCACTGCGTGGTGATATTCATGCAGTGTATGCCGAGGCTCTAGGAGAAGGCAACAATCACCCAGAGCTGCACCAGGGCTTGATTCTCACCACCAACGCCTCTCAGCACTGCTTATGAATGGTGACGATGACAGCCAAGTGGGAGCTGAGGCTCAGCTCTCACAATCATGCAGCTCAAAGTTTGAATGCCTACAGAAAAAATGCATTTTACAAAATCAGACACATTCATACTGGTGTCACTTTGCAAAGGATAAGCAGATACAGAGCACTTTTAGAGCAGAAGAATAGTGGCTCATCAGGTGTCAGAACAGCTTCCCAGCATCTGCATGATTTGCACAAGCTCTGGAATACGTCTTTGAATCCCTGTGTTAAACTGCACCAAAGGCTGCTCTGCCTGGCAGCACCAAAAGCACTCCAAGCTCCTGTGTCTGAGGCAGATTGAGCCTCAGCCAGTGCTCTCCATCCTTAGCTTCCCCAGAGGTGGCCTAGGCAGCCAGACAAGCACTTTCTGGATTCAGGTGGTTGGGGAGCTGATCACCTTCTAGAATCAGAGCAGTTTGTGTTGAGAGGCATCACTGGAAGTCACTGACCCAACCTCTGCTCCCAGCAGGACTCACTTGAAAGGGCGATTGGGTTGCTCAGGGCCTCCTGCAAAGTTTCTGAATATCTCCAGGATCCCAGTGTCTCTCTTCCTAGCGTTTGCTCACATCCATTGTGAAAATGTTTTCCCATTTGTCTAGTTGCAATTTCTTTTGCTGCTACTCATGCCTATTGTCTTTTTGGATACACTCTTAACCTCCACAGTATATTCTGCTATTGAAAGATGAAATGGTCTACCAGAAAAATTTTTTAAATGATAGGAACTAGTCACATTTTTCAAAAAGGGTGAAACATAGAACAGTGACAGAGGACTCATAGGATTTTTTTGTGATTACCTTCTGCTATGTGTGGCAAAGCAGCTTCCAGCAAAGCATTCCACACTGCAGCAAGTGTGGCACAGGAGTCACACATCCCTCGGAGCACACAGAGCCAGCCCACAAGGCAAGCACTGATTTCTGCTGATGGGGTAACTCAACATTACTTAACTGTTTACCTGCTCCTACTAAGTGCCCATCTTGAGTCTTTGGTGATTGCCACTAGAGAAGAAAAACTCAGTGGGATTCTTGTCCCATTTAGTCCCCCCACTTGTGGGAGTCTCCCAAACTCCCAGGACTGTTGTATCTGTGGTAAAGCCATGCCAGTGTTCAGCCAGGATTCACCTCACCTCAGACTCTGCCCCAACTATCTGATCATCCCATGGGAAGAGGAGTCACCCCTATTCAAAATGCCTCCAAAATTCAAACAACTTCTAAAGAAAATGCGGTGTTGTGGTACTAATATGTAGAAATCTATCCACTCTTCTCACACTTGTTGGAATGCAGACTGCTTCCCTCAGAAGACAGCTTGGGCAGACAGGACTCCTGGCAGCACCCTTACAGCTGTCTGTTTATTCAAGATACAAACTCCCTAGAAATAGGTTAATTACTTTCCTTTAATTACACATTCTCTTATTAAATGCCAATACTAAAATGGAACATCTTCTCTAGAGATAAGATTATGCCACCTTCATAATTTGGCTTTTCAGGACAGTAGATAAATGTCTCAGCCATTTTAAAATACAAATTGTCATTCATGAGAGCAATAAATAATGCAAACAGTATTCGTGGTTACACTGACATTATCACCTCGTCATTGCACGCTGGGCATGAATATGTGACACTATAACCTCAGGGTCTTTGATAAATTATTGCCCATCACCATCCTGTCAAACACAGGCAAACAGATAAGCACTGGAAGGAATTTATGGTTGTGGTTGCAGTACTTTGGGGCTGTAGTACAATCACTGGAGTTTTTGCTGAAGCAGAGAGTGATGCAGGAAACAAAGGGAAAGTCTGCATCCTTCTGGGAGGTAATGTGTAAAGAAACCTTAACGAGTTTACCCTGTGGGGGATTTCCTACCCTGCAAGTATTTAAACTGCTAATTAATTCCTATTAAAACAAGGTCTTTTGTGTACATCAAAAAATGGTGTCTGAGGCTTTGAGCTTGTAGTGGGATCTCCCAGGACTTTGCACCAGCTGAGTCTGACAGCCTTGGCTGAGAAGAAGCACTGAAGAATCATTCAGTGGACTTCATTTTGGGGTTGGAGCACTATGCTCATCTCTGTGGCTCAAGATCATTCCCAAGCATGATACAACGACCAGAAGACCAGAGAGCACAAAAGCAACCAGCCTCCAGGCACAAATAAACTATGTATGCCTATGCTCAACCCTTATTTCGCGTGTGCAGCAATACAGGTTTCGAGATGAGCCACCAAAGGTACACATAAAACCTTTGCTTTTAACACCATGCTTCCTTGAAAATGGGGAAAAAGTTAGAGATAACCCATACTCTCAGATCATTAATGAAAAACCAGAGGCTGACAAAACAGCCTCAGAGCCTAGAGTGGTCTGGGTAAAACAGGACCAGGCTGTGAAAGAGAAGGTACCAGTATCCTGCTGGTGATGTGATGCTTGTTTTGTGGAGAGGTTCCTCTTCCCATCCCTCCTCCCCTTGGGAGAACATCATTAGTTTCATACCCTCACAGCTGGTTCCATGCATAATATTTCTTTTTTTAACTTTTTCTCATTTATTGCCCCATAAAAGGCACTGACTGACAATGAGCTTGTCTGTTGTACTGCACTAAAGTAGTTAGTTTGTTCATTTAATTTATTGCACTGGGTGATATTACTTTTGCACTGACGTGGTTCATTCTGTATCCCTCCCCTCCCAAACTGGTGGTGGTCTGACCCTGTAACCCCTCCCCTCGCCCCTTCACGTCAGCTTTGTCCCATTGGTTGTGGTTCCTCCCCGCCCCTTCCGTCCCCCAAATTCAAAGTTCACCCGCGAAGGTGGTTCGGTCTCTTTTCTTTTGGAACATGTTCTAGTAAAGATCTGAGGGACAGGGTCCCGAGCTAAAGAGCGCTCCTTGTCTTTTGCCTTTTTTCATGTTCCTCCGCTCCCTGGGTTTCGGAGCTAGCCTGATTTGGACCCCAACAGGACGGATGGGAACACTTGTATTTTACTGTCAAGGCTGGCCAGATCCTGAGTTGGACTGGTCGGTTTGTTCCTGCAGATGCTGGGCGATGTTAAATGGCACAAAGACTCCAACAGTTCCATCAGAGACATGGGAGCTGGGACGTCTCACCAGCCATCTCAGGGAAGGGACTTGGTAAAGGACTGTCATTCCTGCTCTATTGGAAAGGGAACAAGCAGCAGCTCTACTAAGTACTGCAGCAAGTGCCATCAATGGGACTCTATGGCCAAGGTGGGATGGAAAATCCCAGATGGCAGAGACAGACACACAGATGCTGCAAGTCACAGCAAAGCCCCATGGGGGTCAGGGTGGCTTGGCACCCTGGAGTAAGACTGGTGCCTCCAAATGCCACGCCCAGCAGTGTCGCATGGCAGCTGATGCTGATCCAGGCAAAAAAAGGTGGTTCAGGAGCTTGGCCACCTCTTCCACCTCCCAGCCCTGGGTGGTCAAGCCCTCACTCCACACATCTCTTCACCGACAGGCAAAATTAATGGGCCATTAACTGTTCCAGTGTTAATTGCACCCTTGTGCGACTCAATCCAACCTAACACTGCCCTCTTGTGCTGCAAAACATAAGGGACCTTTGCGGGGACGTGACTGGTTCATTTTTTAATTGGAGGGAGGGGCACTCTATGAAACAAGTTTTACCCAGTTGTTTGTAAAGCAGTGCCAATTTTATCCCAAGAGGCCAGATCGTCTCCATCTCTTGTCATTCTAAAAGCATGGGTGTCCTGCACAGCCTAGGCTACCCATTCACTCACTCCAGGGAGATTAAAATGATGGGTAATAGTACTAAAATCAAAGGGGAAATAACAATATAACCACAATTCATAGAATCTGAACAATGGAAAAGAGAAAAAATAGAAAACTGCAGTTAGGAAATCACTTTGCCTCACACAGGCTATGTAAAAATTCTTAAAGCACTGGTTAATTGCAGAAATCAGCATTTAATTAATACTCTGTTAAAATTTAGTTGTGTAGAGTCACATAACACAAGCATAAAAAAAATCCATCATGATTAATGTTGTACCTAGAAAGAGCTACAACCAGCTCAGTAGTCACGGGCAATAGCTTGTCCGGAGTTCTCCCTCCACACAGTCTCCATCAGACTTTAGAGAGGGAATTCTCAACATACACATTTAGTCATTTATAATCACAGGAGGCCTGATGGGTAGCACAGTATTTCTGCTGGGGATAAAGATCTCAGTAGTACTGCCACACTTTTGAGATGCAATGCCATGCCTGAAGTCATCCACTGCTTCACCCTCCTGAAGGATGGTAGTACCCCACACCACCCACTGTCCTTCTTCCTGGTCTCTGGGAACGGAGCTGGAATTGATGGGACAACCCATGTAGAGAGGCTGCAGAAATGGAAAGGCACAAGATTGTGCACCATCTCTCTATCTGCACTGCAGGATCTCTCCCTGTGGTTTTACAGCTCCTTTCAAATGGCTGCAAATATCACCTGTGTCTTCTTCAAAATGGACATAGATCAGGTATGATTTTATTTCAGTATTTATTAGACCTGCTTTGGACAGCACTTAATACCTGACAGAAATGGTCACCTAAAGAACTTATTTTCAGAAATCCGTGTATGCTGTGCAGTAGCCAGGACTGGAGCAGGAAGACATTAGAAACTCGCTGGAGGAGGAAGGAATGATGCTCACAAAGGAGAAAGAAAAACTGATAATGTTACAAGGAAGGAGCTTTTATGACACAACACTGATTCATTCCTGGGTATTCCTATTTAATGGATTACTTACATAAGCAGAAGGGAAAAAAACAGAGGGAAAATAAAATAGGTGCCAAGATACTGATGCCATGATGATTTT
>VYZQ01038733.1:1211-11597 GCA_013400655.1 Mystacornis crossleyi
GCCGCGGAAAGTTGAGAGGGGGCCGGGGCGGGTGGGGGGCGGCGGCCCCTGAGCCCCGCGGAGCAAATGGCGACGTGACACACACCGAGCGCGGGGCCGCCCGGCGGGAAGCGGCGGCCGCGCTCCCTCGGCGCGGCCGGGACGGGCGGCGGCTCCTTCCCTCCGTCCCTCCCTCCGCCTTCCCCGGGCTCCCCCGGCCGCCTCTCGCGGGGAGCCCCGCGCTCAGCCCTCAGCCTCCCCCGCTCTTGTTTTGCAGTGTTTCCCGTGCGAGGAGAAGTCCTGGAGCTGGAATCGTTCACATAACCCTTAAAGATGAAGGTAGGCGGCTCCGGCGGGAGCGGGGATCGCCGCCCTGTTCGCCCGCCGCTCTGGAGATTTCATTTTTAATCGCTCTCCGTCTGGAGACGGCAGCAGTGGGAGATCGCGGGGTTCGGTGCGTGCTGTGAGTGCTGTTCCTGCTCCCCAGCGAGGTGCGGCTGATTTAAAGCTCTCACCGCCGTGCAGGAGCGCTCGGAACATCCTCATCGCCTCTGAGTTGTTGTTGTTGTCCTTCGGGCTCCCGTCTTTAAACGCTTCCTGTATCAGCAGCTGCTATGGCAAGTTTGTAAAACCATAGCTTTTGTCCCGCCTTTGCTGTTGCCGGTTTGCTTACTACAAAGGCTCAACAATTGCAGTATAATTTACAAAACTTTTCCTTTTCCTTTCAGAGTTGAAGGAAATATCAAGTTAAAAAAAAAAAAGTATCCCATTTTATTTTAGATTCTGCATCGATTTCCTGTCTTGATAGGCATTTGCAATGTGGTCATTTTGTCCTTGTTTATCAGTTGTAATGGGCACAGTAAAGTGAAGTGTTGAGTATTAAAGTCCAGATTAAGGAAAACGTGATGACTATTTCTCTTTAAAAATGCACAGGCAATTAAGTTTTGATAAAGGCATTCCAGGAAAGAAAAATACTTGTTAATAGCTGTTTGAAAGATTGCAACAGATTTCTCTAGAGGTCTCCTTTTAGTCACCAGGAAAGAAATCCTATATATAGAATGTTATAGACTTAATTGTAAGTGTTGGGATGACACCAATCTCAAACGTTTTAAATAATCTGTGCTATTGGATTGCTCGTAGCTGAAAAAATACAGCTGTCTGTTATATTGCCTTTTTGCAGTTGAAATGTTTTGCTTTTGTATAGAAACTACTTGAATTAATAGTCGCTCCTTTACTTTGTTGCCCTTTTTATAAGGAGATGTCCCAAATATCAGTGAATACCCTCAAAAACATTTCTGGGATAGGCTGACAGTGAATTGACAGGAGGTGTGTGTCAACATCAGTGACAAACCAAAACTTCCTGTAACTTGTTTGTTGGTTTTTGTTTTGTTTTTTTTTTTTTTTTTGCTTTTGAAGAACTCTGTGAAGGCAATCTCAAGTACAGACACGGTTTGTCAATTTAAAGTCAACAGGTCTAAAAGTCTAAGTGTAAAATTAAATATATAATGATGCAGCTGTAGCTATAAATAAGAGCTAAAGTTTGGTTTTGTGTTTTTGTTTCCCTCCAGGCAGCAGATGAGCCTGCCTACCTGACAGTGGGGACTGATGTCAGTGCCAAGTACCGTGGTGCCTTCTGCGAGGCAAAGATTAAGACGGTGAAAAGGCTTGTGAAAGTCAAGGTAAGTGTGCTGGGGCTGCTGCTGGTTTTAGTAAAGCATTGTGCTGAAAGGGCTGTCACAGGAGATCATGGTCCTGAAGATTAAAAAGCATTCATCACTTCACTGTGTGAATTTTAAACAACACTTAAATGGGGCTTTTTTCCATATTTTGTTGTTTGGTTTGGGATGATTTTTTTTTTGCTTTATTTTGAAGGGGAAGTTGTTTTTTTATTATATTTTTTAGTAGGATGCTGGAACAAAAATGAGCTTTCTTGCTCCTTCTTGCCTGACCGCATTTGTCTTCTGTTTGCAAATTCTTCAGTTTCCCAGCAATAAGTTTTGATGTCACAAATAGAGGATTATGGCTTTACATGAATAATAAGGAATAAGAGCAACCTCTTCAGAAGCAAAAGTTCCATTTCATACCAACTGACACTCTTTTACAGTTTGGAACTCAAGAGGCAATGCCAAAATAAGTCAACAGCAAGAGAGATGGCAATAATTTGTTTCTTAGACCAAGTTTTAGCAATGCCCAGGGTAATATTTAAGTTTTGAGAATCTTGCTGCAGCTTCTAAAGCAGTATGCCCTGGCTGTTGCTGAATTTCTGTGCCTGGATAGTACTGGCACATAGTATTTATTCACATCTGCAGGGCTTTTGCCAAAACAACCAAAAGAGAAAGTCATCATTTTGGTGTTGCAATACTGTTGTAAATGCCACCATGCGAGAATAAGAGCAGAACGTAGTTAAATGCAAGTTAAAATTGAAAGTAAAATAGAAGTTGTTGTTCTGCTTTGTCTTGTCAAAATCTTCCCACTTCCTACTTTGGTGTCTGCTGTCCAAGATACGTGAATAAAGCATTAGTGACCCCAAATCCCCAACAAGTCGAGGTGAAAGCTGCTTTTTGTAACTATTCATCCAAGCTTTTGTGTGCATTAATGCTTAGATCAAGCTGAATAAGCCATCAGCCTCTTCAGTTACATATATAGATCATATCACTTTATCAGAGTGCTTTTCATCAATAGAAAAAAATGTAATTCAGATATTGGAGTCTTCTCCCTGTTCTTAATGAGTACTTAGGGAAACTTGTGGTGTTCTTTGAAATCTGTGTTAATGAGAAGCTCTGTAGGGAGCAGTGTGCAGGTCTGACAAGCTTGATTTTGTCTGCATCTTTGGTCTGGTAGAGTATTTAGCCTGTTCATAGGCAGGAGTTTGTTCTCATTAGAATCAGATGCTTTATTACCCCACGATAAGATTTGGAATTACATGAGGCTACTGTGACTTGGTGGAAATTCCTGTTGCTGGATCTCAATTATATTACAACAATAGAAGTTTTAACAAGCTAAGCCTGATACTGTAATTAAGATTGTGTAGGCACACCCTGGCACACTTGCCAAGAGTGCAGAGAGTCCAAAACGTCCGGTAGCCTTTTCCTGAACAGGAGGACAACCTATATTCATCCCTATGCAACTTTTATTTGCAATTTTATACTAGCATAAAGGGCATTTTTAACCTGGATGTCTGTTAATACCGATGCTGTTTTGGCATGCCACTGGTGTTGTGTTTAGAAATACAGCTACAGTGTAGTCTGCTTGGAGGGTAACTGGGGGAGCCAGAAAACTGGACATCATTATCAAAGCGAGCTCCTGGAACTTTTGGTTCCTGAAAAAAAAATAGAAATTTTGGAATTTTAAAAATTAAACTGCATAGGCTGATGTTCACTGTCTCCTCACTGTTCCCTTCTAGAATGTAGGATTTTAAAGGGAGAAGCAGACTTTTCTTATGCTGTAACTGATCCTTATTTTAATCACGTTTGTGGTGTTCCACATCTTTGCCATAAAAACTTTCTCTTGCTCAAGGCAGCAGAAATGCTGATATTGCAGCCAGTTTGGTGATTTTTTGATACGTATTTAGTAAAGAGAGGTTTTTATTTTGGTTGTAGTTTAGTATTCGAAGTGTTGTCAATCAAATGCTACAGCTGAATCAGAGAGAAGAAAAAAACCTGCTTAATTTTCTCATCTGGAAGCCCAATTCCAGGTTTGCCCTGGATTGTGTCAAATTCTAAACTCACCTAAAAATGTATTTTCTTTTCTTTGGAATGACTGGTGTTTGATTTGCCCTGTTCTTTAATTATGATGTTTCAGATTGAAAATTAAATGGGCTACCTGGGGCTTCCTGTCAATAAAACTGGCCATGCCAAGTGTTTTCTGTTCAGTAACATTTGAGTCTGTTTAATTGATAATTTTAATGTGGATAGTGATGTCTTTATATAAATGCATTTTCTTATGCATTTTGTGTGCTATTAAGAAATCAGATGCATATTAACAAGTTCATGAATATCTTTCAGGTGGTCTTGAAGGGGGATAACTCAACTCAGTTAGTGCAAGATGACCAAGTGAAAGGACCTCTAAGAGTATGTATATTGCCTTCTTTTGGTAATCACATAAGTTTCTAAAACTCTTAAATTTTGGTGGTGTTTAGGTGGGTACCTGTTCTTCAGGACTGAAGTCAGCAGAAAGAGGCTCATCACTTTAGATGAGATGGATTCAGAGGAATTAGTCTTAATTTTTGTAGCTCTGTGGGCTATTTATGCCTTTCTGTGTAATGTGCTTGATACACAGTTCTGCCTGTGCAGGGATTTTTGTATCTTCTCATAAGATGCAAAACTTCTTGTAAGTAATGAAACGTTGAAACTTCTCAGAAGTAATTAACAACTTGAGTGCCAAGCCATGTTCAAGCCCATTAGAGAAGAGTAAATACAATTACTCAGTGTTTTAGAATAGTTGATGTGTTTTATATAAAAATGCGTTTGTTTGTATTTCCATTCTGTGTAACAGTTGTGTTCCAAAATGCAGAGCTGTGTTACAAACACTGAATGCAAATAGAGCTCTCCAGAGAAGATCATCTTTCTTGTAGTTGTCTTTTCCCTGTAGCTCCTATGGGAACACCAAAGCTGCTACTGAAATTCTGATCTAGCCGACAGTAGAACTGTGTTTAAAGGATAAGAAATAGGAGTAGTTGAATGATTATCCGTAATGAATTAATGACTTCGGATATTTGTTTTCTACTGGCCTTCTGTTTCTTGAGATGATGAAGTCCTGCTGAAATTAAATGCTCTGAGTTTCTTAGTGCTTTAGTGTCTACTTGTAGTTCAGACTTCCTACCGAAAGACCTTTGTTCTTGCCTGCTGAATAACTAAACTTTCAAAGTAGCATTTAGCTAAACTGAATCTTAAAAAGTAAATCTGGTTTGCTGGGAGAATCAACGTGTTTTTCTCAATTTTCTGAGTGTGGGCTTCCTTGTAACCCTGAGCTGCTCCTTGTTGCAGGTTGGAGCAATGGTTGAAACCAAAATGCCCGATGGATCCTTTCAGGAAGCTGTGATCAGCAAGCTGACGGATGCCAGTTGGTACACTGTAGGTGAGTGGCCGTGTTTCGTTTACGGGCTGTAATCTTTGAACAATATAGTTCTAATTATAGGTAGCAGTGTAAGTAATTACATCTTGTGTTGCACGATCTGAGGTAGTTTTTGGAGGGGACTTTTTTTAAAGTCATCCACATGTTGATTCCTTTTCCATTTCAAGTAGGATAATAATTAATTGATGTTCAGGAAGGCCTTTGCACAGGTAATTGCACTGCTGAACAATCAAGTTCTATTTGACACAATGTGCCTATAATGATAGCAATTGCACTCACTAAAATTTAGAATAATTTTTGCAGATTTTAAGACATAAACCTTGTAAAATCATTCTTCCAGGTGAAAACCTGTGGCATGAAATGAGTGACTGCAATATGAGCCTCCTTGCACTGTATGCAAGCTTGTAGACAAGGAAAACAAGGATAGTATCAACAGAAGACAGAATCTGTTTCTTTTTAAGAGAAGAATCGACATACCACACAATAAAAAGAAAAGAGGAGACATTCATTTATGATGTGAATAGCTGTTTCCTTTAATAAAATTTTCAAATAATGATCTAAAGAGAAATAGAAAACTACTTTTCTCCTCATGTTGGAGGCTCATGTGATGTTCAGTTATTGAAGTAAAAAGTTCAGAATGCAGGGTCAGTGAAATGTCAGTGTTGAACAAGAATTCATTGTAAGATAAATTGCCTTATTTTCAATAATTTTGATCTCCAAGTTTTTCTGAAACAGCTTTAATAACAGAATGACAAAACTCAGCAACATTCAAGTTAAAGAAGATAAGCAAATAAAAAAGGACAGGATTTGAATCAGAGAGCTTTGCAAGCACCCATCCTTCTTTTGCACAACTTTCTTACAGCAGTGGAGCCTTACATTCCCTAATAGCTGCTTAGAAGGAACATGCTCCTGCTAATTGTCCTGTACATGCTACTCTTGGGCATTGCTTTGGAGATTAGTACTTGTAAATTTAAACTCTGTGTTTCTCATTAGCTGCCTTGAGTACCAAATGTATTCAGCTTTACTTCATATTCTTCCATCCTCTCTTGAGGAGTCCTCTGTCCCATGAACTCTTAATTATTTTGGTTCATTAACCTCTTTGTAAGATTTAAATAAGCTATTTTCAGTAATTCAGTGTTTCCTTTGCAGTAGGTGAGGTTATGTTGTCTTTGGTGGGATCAGGATAAAGCTCTGCAGATAATTTGAAAGGATTTATCACTTTATGATTATTATTGTTAGTGAGTGCTTTAACTCTAAGCTGGTTGACAGAGCTCACTGTTCTTTGCCTTCTTCAGGATTATAACATTGCTGTAAAATTGTAGTGGATGTCAGGTCAGGGACGAAAGGCAGGATTATTTTGGAGTGCAGAAGATTTAAAATCTACTTAGTTTAGTACTATGATGTGACATACTCGAGGTGGAACATTGGACCTTTAACTTCTCTTTATAGATTTTCAGAGGTTCACCACTCTGTTACAGAAGTGATAAGAAACACAGTCTTGCACTAACAATTTCATGGTTTATGAATTAGCATTTTAATTTTAGAGCTCCTAACTTATTTCAGTTTTCAAGTAGCACTTTCAGCTAATTCTGTTTGAATTTGGGCCAGAAAACACGTTTGTCTTCTTACATTTGACACGTGAACTTTAAATCCCCTGTTTGGGGGATGAGTTTTGTCCGGGTTTTCTTTTTTATTACTTTTTTCTTTTCTTTTTTTCCCCTTTTCTTTTGAGCAGTGCACTTGTGCCAAAAAATCTTCACTTGATGAACAGGAAATTTGAACAGTGAATAAATGCTCTGCCCTGTATTAATGGATTGTTGTTTATATTTAACAACTTGTTGAACTCTCCCCAGTAATGTAAGAGAGAAATCATGCATGCCATGATTTTTACTTGATACATTTATTAAAGTGCAGTTCCTCAGAAACTTGAAGCAATGGATTAATTAACTACTGTAATTTGCTTTCCCCAAAAAATACTTTTTGACAGGCAGAATGGGGAAACTAAAACATGTTTTCCATATGCAAATGTGTTAAGACTGCTACGATTTTGTAAAAATTTGGAGCTCGGGGCAGGGGGTTTAAATAATCTTATGGTAAGTGAACATGCAGAGCTGTAACGTGGCACTTTAACTATGAAAATACAATTGTAACCTGTTGGATTTAGATCTTGGGCACGTGCTAGTTAGTCCTATATGGTGGGTTGCTTGTTGGAATTGAAAGCACAGGTAACACTGACCAGAGGAAGCAGATCATCAAGTTTGTATCCTGGTTCTTTTGCAGTTAAAATTGAGAAAGTGTTCCAGGTTGAGTACAGGAATATTGACGTGTGAAAAATAAACCTTTTCTTCCGCCTGCCACTTCCACTGTGTCTTTGCAGCAAGTTTTGGATAGATGAGAGGTGTATATTTATGTTGCTGGTAAAGCAAACAGATGAATTGGTTGTTCTTTAATAGCTCGTGGGTGTGCTGCTCCACAGCCTTCCTGACTGATGCAGTCACAGCTGAAGAACTGAGAGGGAAGGGGATTTGACAGACTCTAGGTTTCCAGAATGCCTTCCTGAACGTTTTGAGATGGGAAGCACGAGGGAAAGCTTGTATTTCAGTAGTTTGTGCTTTTCCCTTACTATTTAGTTTCTCTGTTGTGTAACATCTCTTTCTAAGTGATCTAAAAGCAAACTGATCTCTGGCTAGTGCAACCAGTAATATACACAGGCAAACATTTTCAGACTATTAAGTACAGATGTGTAAAAAATGCACCAAAACAAACTCCCTGCACGTCTAGTGAGAAGTGATGATGTTTGCTTTTGTATATCAGGTTATCTGTTTCATGTAGGGCTCTAAAGGAGAAAAGTCACCTGGAACAACTTTGCTTTGGTCAATAAATTGAACCAGTGGAAGTGCTGAGTTTGCTATAATAGGCTGCTTTGCCACCACTATGATGTAAGAGCCACAGTTAGGTTCAGTTCGTGTATTTTTGTAGTATCTCCTGTCTATTAATGGTGTTCATGTACCCAGAATAAACACGGATTTATTTTTATTGCAGCTTCAACAGAATCACTTTTTGACCTCTTTTTACATGATAATGATGTTAATCTAGCCATGTAGTCCTATTGAACTTCTCAGCTGTGATTTGGAAATACTTTTGAAATTGCCTTTGAAATTCAGCTTTTCAGTATAAGCGGGTGAAGAAGCCAAAGCTGTTTGGAGTGGAAGTTTAACAGTGTCTGGGAAATGCCTGTGCACAAGGCAGCCCTCAAATCCAAAGTAGTTTCACACTAATAGGGGTTTTAGTTCTTTGGTTGACAAATGGCTAAATTGGAGTTGATGCTCTTACTAAGTGATTCGATGATTTGATGTTTGTCTTTAGAACGAAGTTGTCTAAACTGAACTTCCTTAATTTACAAATTACAAAGTGCTGCATTGATGCTTTTGAAGTGCTGAATATATTGTTAGGTGATAATTGCGTAGAATTAAAATGGTCTGTCAGATCTGCTTTTAGCTGAACAAGGTTTGAATTACAGTTTACTGAGTGTACCATCCACCTGATTCGCTGTTAACTTGTAAAACGCTTCAGGTAAATACTGAAATAATGTCAGAAATGACTGATAAACAAAGAAACCACAACGCAGACCACACCTTACAAAGTGTGTAGTCCTATTTTCCTTCTTTCACGTTCTGCCTGGAGTCTTACAAGCATTACCAGAATTTCAGAAAACAGAAATCCTTATGTAGATGTTCTTTGAGGAAACACTGTTGTATCACTTCTGCACAGAACTAGAAGTGATGTAATATCTCTGTAAAAGTGAGAAACAGTATTTCACTTGAGCAAGCATCCAGGAGTGGCTGTTAGGATGGCCTGCTTTATACTGCCCCATGTCACCTCTCCTTTGACAAAACTCAGGTCGATAATCTGTGTGCACTTAGGTCTCTTCTTTTTATGTAATATAATAATTTCTACAACTTCAAACAAGATTCAACAAAAACAGATCAAATACATTGAGCCTTGTATTTTGGTAGGTAAAATAATGGAAAAATACTTCTAAAGAAAGAAATAAAAACATGTACTAACTTTCAGTAATGTTTCCTCTGAAATGAGTAGGAAATGGGGACTCCAAACAGTAGAGGCCTTTGCAGTTTCTAGCAGACCTTGCTGTCAGTTATTAGGATTTTATGTACTTCTTAGAGTGAAAGGGAATGTGATTCATACGGAGATTTTTGAGATGTGCCTTTCAGACACACTTCTGAGGCACCTCAGTGAGCCCCACAGCTCTGCTGGTGGCTTCTTCCTCTCATGTAATGATGGTGGCAGTTTCCAGGAAACGCTGAGTGTGTGCTGAGATGAGTTAGAGACCTGAGTGCTTGTTCTGCGAGTGAAGTGTAGTCTCAGCCACCAGTTGCATCACTTCAGGTTACTGTGGTTAGGTCACGGAAATTAAAAGATACTGAAGATTTTGTTTTAGTCATCTTTCATGTTCTATGGATTTTGAAAATTCCAGTTCGTAATTCTGAGGATATTTATCAGCAAATGAACCAAGATCGATGTCCCGGGACTTCAGGAGCAGGGTTGCTAACAGGAGCTACTTACAGTCAAATTTTCCTATTTTTAGAAGAAGTTTTCTTCTGATGCTTTGTGGAGATATTTATGCTGAAAGGAAAAATAGGCTTGGTTCTGGGTCCAGTGCAACTGTAAGCTCTTATTCCAAGAGTGATGGAAGCTCTCAGTGCCCCCACAGCCAGCTGAGTCCATCATGCCAGAGACCTGTTGGTTTGTTCCTTCAAGCCTTGACCAGTACACGTCCTGTGCCGTGTGCCAGGCACTGGTCATGTCTGCAGGGCTGGTTTGACCAGTTCCCAGCATCCTGTTGAGTTCCACGTGGCAGAAGCATCATCTCTGGGCTGTGCATGTGTCATCCAGGAATCCAAAACCACAGGGGTGACAAGGGAACTGTCCAGTTGCCTTCACTGTTGTTCTCTACCGGCACGACCCACCATAAATTTGTTCTTTTTGTCTTTAAAATTTGCTTGTGTGGATTTTGAGGAAACCCCGTATTTGCCCAGAGCCTTTCCCTGGGATGTGTTGTTTAAGTGCGCCTGTGGCACATAAAAATGCTGCAGTAGCTCTGTTGGTTGCTTTCTGGAGAATCTAGGAAAAAAAGAACCAGCACCATGTTTTGTGCTAACAGGTGGGTAGAGGAGCAAGATTTTGTAGTGAAAAATAGTATTTTAACAGTAGAACCTTATTACAAATCAGCTGGATCGAACCCTTGGTTATAAAACCAAGTTAGGTAGATTTTTTTCTCTAATCTCTTTATGTCTAACAGTAATAAGATGAACA
>VYZQ01038738.1:0-12931 GCA_013400655.1 Mystacornis crossleyi
ATTCCTTATAGCAGTAGCAGCAGTAAAGAGCAATGAGCAAAGTAGGCACCTCAAACAGATACAGAACAGAGTAAGATCACACCAGGTTTAGTTCTTTACACGGACCCCTCCTAACTGGAACTGGTTTGGCTGTTTATTTTGAAAATCATACAACTCTGATAGGCCGTGTAGCCTATCAGAGGACAACACAGAGATGCAAATATCACTAAAGGCAAAAGGCCAGCCATGTTCTGGGGTGCATCTTGCACAGCATCACCAGCTGGTCAAGGGAGATGATTGCCTAACTGTTGCCTTCTCCAGCCACCTAGAAACAGAAACTAGACAAGAGTAAGGGAATAAAGGTAGGTATTTATTTGAAGGGCCTTCAAGGTACACCCTGGGGAGCCGGAGGCTGCTTCCATAAAATGGACCCCAAGATGGATGACAGGTCACGAGTTCTTTACACTGTTATAGGTTTGGTCCATTTGCATATCAGCATAAATTCACCAATTAAAACTTCAGGTCTCTTCCATTTCTCCACCTCTCTCCTGGTCCTAGTTTCCACCTCTAGGCCTTGCACAGCCCGAGTGTCCTTGAATAGCAAGCTCAGAGAAGCTTTGTTGTGTCTATCTGGCCTAAGAGAGCAGCTAACAAGCTGTAAGAAACTTCAGAGTTACACACTAGGCAATACAGGATTTGAAAAGTACAGAAGGTAAAACCTAAGGCATCATTACTCAGTGCCGGTGCAGCCTCACCTCGAGTCCTGTTTCCAGTTTTGGGCACCACAATATAAGAAGGACATAAAACTATCGATGTGTGCTCAGAGGAGGGTGACCAACCTGGTGAAAGGGCTCAGGAGGAAGACTCAGTAGGAGCAGCTGAGGTCACTTGGTTTGTTCAGCTTGGAGAAGTCTGAGGGGTGAACTCATCACAGCCCAGCAGTTTCCTCACGGAGGAGGTGCTGATCTCCTCTCGCTGGTGATCAGCAGCAGGACACAAGAAAATTGAATGAAGCTGCATCAGAGGCAATTCAGATTAGACATTAGGAAAAGGTTCTTCACAGAGTGGTCAGTCCCTGCGGGAAGTGACTGGGCTCCCTAGGGAAGTGCTCATGGCATCCAGCCTGTCAGAGTTCAAGGAGCATCTGGACAATGCTCTTGGTCATATGGTTTAGCTTTAGGTAGTCCTGTGAAGAGCAGGGAGTTGGAATTGATGAACCTTAAGGGTTCCTTCCAGCTTGAGATATTCTGTGATTCTAAATAAGACAAATGGAAAACATTAGCAACTCCATGGTCTGGCATTCCTTATTTTTGCTTTAGCATCGGGCTGAGGTAGAGGAACAATACACACAATGTCCACCTTCAAAGCAGCCGGAGTTTTTTACAGAAATTAAGGGGAGGATTTGGCCATGATAGAAACTTGTGGGACTACTGGTGGGAGGAGAGTTCAAACAAAGATTCATATAAGCACAGAAAAACAGACAACAGATTTAAAAAATGGTTATCTTTAAAAATCATGCTTTATATTGTAAGAAAGGTATTGATGGAATATTATTATGGAGAATTGCTGATATCTAATCTTTCACAAGTCGCAGACTGACAGACAGTCATCAGCCAAATAAAATAATGCCATGACGAATGCAAACTGCACTACAGGAAAGCAAATTAATTGCTACAATCTAGGTAGATACTCCAACATAGAGTATGAGCTGAAGGATGTTTTTATTTGCTGAAGTCCAAGTGTTACTTGTCTATATCCAGTAAAACCATTTTCTTTGACTATTATTGGCCGAGGAAGGTGGCCATGCAGTTTACTTTTAATGCTCCAGTGACACCTACACACGTGCTTTTCCCAGTGCAATGCAGAATGTCCCTCTGAGGCTCAACTTTGAGAACGCAATCCTTTATCCCCACGCAATAACTTTGAGAATGCAATCCCCACCCACAAGTAGGAGGTAAAGCTGCAACTGTATAACAATCCTCTTTCCCTAAGCCAATCATAACATCACCATGATCAACTGTAGTGAGGAAAATAAGGGCCGCATGAAAGATCTAAAGAGAAAAAAATAAGTTTAAAACTACTGAAAAAGAAGAAGGGACTGAAGAGTCAGAAAAGAAGGAAGCTTAGTATTGGAGTCAAAAGAATGAGGAAAGAAAACTCCTCTCTGTGAAATCAAAATAGTCCGTTCTCACCACCAGTGAAACCATATCCAGGTGGTGTTTCAGTATTTGTGTTTCAAGGGTTGGTCACCTGGATGCATTCTGGAGACATCTGAAGAATTTATTGGTTTGGAGCAGCTACAGCTCACTGAACCATTACTGCTGGAGTAAGCCTTTAAATGCTGATCCCTTCTTAAACCCCTGCCCCAACATCGGCACTTTAGGAATGTTAGGAATTACAACACAGTTTTATAAATCCATGATATAATTTACACCTTGTACCATGTGTTCGGGTCTGGCTACTCTGTTTGAGAGGCTACCAGAGTGTTACAGGCTTCTAGGAGGAATATACCATCTTTGGTTCCACACTTTCTGTATCATCCATACGAACTAGAACCATGCAGAAACAAATTCAGATATATCTAGTTTTTAGGTAAATATTGTGTAGCATGCACATTATAGGCTGTTTAATGGGACAGGCAGGAGGTTTTTACAAGCAAGTCAGGGAAATTCCAAGATGAGAGTTTTTTAGGCTGTGGCTCCATGGCAACCTAAGCCAATCTAACTGGTTCTTTCACTCCCATCGTTCTCCTCACCCCTCTTGGGAGCTCTCAATCCTTCCATTTCACTCCCTGTAGCACCCAGCTGACCTTTTGTGAAGCCATCTCGGCACGCTAACCAGGCGGAATACCCCACCAGCAGCTCTCCAGAACATCAAGGAGTTTTCTGACGCGCTGCTGAATGGGAATGGCTCAGCTGAAGCTCACAGACACCCTGGAATCGGTGCTAGAGGCAACAGGGACCAGCAGCCAGCTGCTCTATGGACCAAGGCTGCTGTGGAATCCCAGTCTGAACATTCATGGGATGATCAACATCTGTGGTGGGTAAAGAGCTGTTTGCAGAGCAGCTGTTTGCTCTGCTGAAACCACGGCTGGTTATTTGCACGGTTTTACTCACGTGTCACCCGGCTCTGCTGTGTGACCAAGCACAGAAGGTTCGCCTCTGGGCACAAACCAACAATCCCTGATGAAATTTGTTTATTCCTTTGGTCCCTGACCTCAGCTATATGAGAGCACTGCCACAGAAAATGTGTTTAAAAAAAAAAAATCCCCAAACTGTCAGTCACTGAAAGGTCAGTTTCCCTTCTGCCCCCAAATTTAAAAGCTATCTTTTAAGGCAATTTAAAGTGAGACACCGAATTTCGCACGGACGTGTCTGAGGCATTAGTTCATCCCCCTGCCTTGCTGACTCCTTACCGGAGCAGATGCCTTTGGCAAGTAACATTTTGAGCCACACACAGTTTTGCCAGAGCTCATTTGTCAGCGCCCCGAGGCGAGCCTTTCATCTCCCAGCCACACAATGATAGCAGAGCTGCAGTAGAGGTGGCTGTATTTACATGCATGAGCAACCCAGTTAAAATGCATATTTCAGCTACCCCAACTCTCATTTGCTCACTACCAGCCAGCACAGCCATTCAGGAGGCGTCCAGAAAACTCAACCCCCTCTCCAAGGAACCAGTCTTTGGAATTTTGCTGTGAACACAGGCCTGTAACCCAGGAGGGTTCTCAGTAGAGGCAGGACAGTGCAGACCAGTCCTTTCATGAACGGAAACCACTTCTTCCAGACAAAAAAAGAGCCCAACATGCACACACAACTTCAAGGGAACTAAAGAAAAATATCAATCTATCCCAGACCTCTCGGTATGACTGATGTTTTAAGTTCTAAAAAAAATTACTAAGAATTGTCACCAAAATGTGACAAAAGAATGTGAGCACAAAATCAAAACTTGCTAAACAAAGCAAAGTATCCTCAGAGCTGGTTTTGATTTAAATGGAAAACACTTTCATAAATACCAGCATTACAGTTTAAGAGAAACTCCATACTCTTAGTTTTATTATCCCAATCTTCACAACACCCAGGAACTGTCTGTTTGAGGAGTCATAATGGGTTCAGAACACCGGCTCCTGCTAGAAGACCAGGCATTTTCACATAAGAGTACTCAGAGACGGCACTCAGGACTTAAGATGCCTTTAGAATGGTAGAAAGCAATTGCATTCCCATCATAGGGCTCCAAGAACACACCCCTCCAACTAACTCTGGCACAGTATAAGAACATAAGGATTCACCTTCACCAGAAACAAAGATTATGTTCAGCAACATGGGCCTGGACTCGCAGGAAGGCAGTTAACTCTGCTATCACGCCATGACCATGTTTTTGTTTGCTCCATTCCCACAGACTTCAGTTTTACATGGTCCAGTTCAGGCCCACGCTCTCCCAGGAGCATTCATTCTGGTGGAGCAGTTACAGGGCACACACACAGGCTTGCGTACCAAGCAGGGGTTAACAGACTACCACGCTTTGCATTCTGCTGAGTAATTAATCTGCTGCTAAATTACTGTGCCATCATTCTCATCTCAAAAATAACATTTCTACAGACTAAAAAGCCCACATCTGTCTCCAGTCTGTAGTGCCTCAAACACTTCAGCCCATCATCAGGGTGGGGAGGCTTATCTGGAAGCCAGTCTGAAGAGTCTACTTAGACTAAAGATCCACTTATGTGAAAGTAATGAGATGAAAGGCATGTTTTTATGTCATCCCCAGCAACAAAGACAATTCAGCCGTTGCTTGTATTTAAATACCAATCCTTGAACTCTCAAAGCTCTTTTAAAAGATAATATCTTTATAAACAAAAGTTGTGCTGAGTCACACAGCATCTACCTTTAAAGTAGTATCGGCATTTCAGAATAGACACCCCCGTGTCTTGAAAACCAAATCACTATTAACATAAGCAAGGAATTAGATGTAGTTCTTCATAGACTAGTTTCCTCTAAAAAAAAAGAAAGTGAAGATCCTTTAAGACAGTTATCTAACAAAAGGACTCCGTAGACTTGTTTGATCAAAACAGTTTTGTTTCAGTCAACTGGGAGGTCCCCCAGCACACAGCACTCTACAGAGAATATCAGTTTTCAGCTAAGCTCCTACTCCCTAAGGACACCCACTAATGCTCACAGACTCTTGAAGGTCTGTTCTTGTGCATAATCTGCAGCCTAGGTAAGTTTACAGAAAAAAAACCCCACCTATTTCCTATGTACTTCCACTTCAGATCCAAACTTCACTTAAAAGGTGGTTACAGTATAATTCCTGTGAGAGGTTTGTCCTCCCCCAAGCCAGAAGTGAAAAAGCACAGGTGGGTAAGGTAACTGTGTTCCCATCCTTCTTCTGGGTGATCCAAGTGAGGGGATTCAACCTGCCTATAGCAGGATGAACACCTAAGAACACCAAAGATGATTTAATCCTTTAAGATCAGCCCACAGTAACAAGTGATCATCCCAGTCCTACTGGGATGCTCCACCTGGCAGCAAACAGGGTTTCTTCACATTTGTTACAGCAAAATGTTGTGTATTACCCACTTTTACACTGCAGGAAGAAACGCACTGAGATGAAACGTAATTATTTTGACAAGTTAAAACATTTTTAAAAGCACCTGCTTGGCTGCAGCTCCATTTCCCATTTTGACAGACTCCACACCAAAGCATCCAGTTTTCCAGATTAAACCTGTCACTCCTAGAAGTTAGGTCAGGACTTCAGTGGGAAGGCCTCTTTTATAAGGCTCTCTAAAATGAAGACCTGTGACCAGACTTGTATAGATAATTTTAAAATCTTCCTGCACTTCAGAATCCACTTCCACAATGGATTACATATGGAGCAGCTCAGGGTTCAAACTCCGAAAATTGGAAACAGAAGTGGTGAAGCTGCACTTAAGACAGAGACACAAAGTCAGCCTAAGTGCCTTGCACAAAGAAAGAATTGAAATCAAGACACTCAAGGAATCCAGGAGGTGAGAGCACCAGAAAAAACAGAATAAATTCCATGGGTAAACTAACCCAATTTCTTGGAACAATAACAAGGCCTGGATCTTTTTATTAAACTACTCTCACAGAACAATTACTGAAGATAACTAACAGGCAGCAACAAAATTATCTGTAGCAGGGGAAAGCATCCTATTTTTTTAAATCATTCCACTTCAGCGAAGGTCACCTGTCTGTCACTGCACAGGCTGCCCATGTGCTCCTGCCCTGCCTGTTTGCAGCCTGTAATTCCTGGCACCAGTTCCTGGCTGGAGAGCAGGAGGAGTCTCTGGCAAGCTGGGCTGCCCAATGCAGAGATTCATGTACAGTGAGCACCTCTTTGCTGCAGCAGCCACAATAAACTGATTTTTTAATCACAAACCAGAAAACACATTCAAGTAGCTGGCAACATGATGGACTAACTCAGCAAATGTTTATTAGGGAAGTGATCAGTGAACAGAAGCACATGTGCCCTTAGCAAGGGTATAGGCATGAAAGAAACAGAGCTCAGAATTCAGAGCTTCTCACCGCCCCATGAACACAGTACGGAAATGGCTGAAAATTCCAGGACAGCGTTATGAAGCACCTATGTTTTTCTAAAGAAGTTTCCAAAACATCTTTTTTTTTAAGCAGCAGGTTTGTAATATCTTCTTTTGCATTCTGACTGCACAGAACCACCCTAGTTTTTTTCTGATTATATGGAGAACAAGCTTAACAACACATACTCTTACAAAAGTAGCAATGTTTCCCCATGGATTTAGAGAAATAATTTCTGAATTTAGAAAACTAAAAATGTATTTCCTTGCCTGTTTTGCTTGACAGCTGCTGCTCTAATATACACTACTGTAATTGCCCCTCCTCTAAAACCGACTGGAGTATAAAGCTGGAGTGTTTCGGCCACTTGGTACACCCAAGTGCTCTACTACTATATTGCAAATATTAGGAAGGTTATTTAAAGCACCAAAGAAAAATTTCAGTATTACAGTATCTCATGAAAGTTTAACAATTAACCGAGTCCAGCCTTCTCTCTGGCTTTATTTATATTTCAAAAGCCAATACAAAAATGTTACACACATACCAGTCACTCCTGCAGACTAGAATTTTGAGCAGTCACTGGGAATTTAGCACTGCAATATTTTCCAAAGTATTTTCTGAAAGGGTACTCTAATGCAATATTTAAGCCTGATGGTTTATTTCCAAGCTTTTGGCAAATGTGGAAAGTCCACTGCTTCCCAGTAGCTCCATTATTTTTATGTAAGTGACAGCAGGTAGCTACTTAAGTAGACTGTTTTGTTATATATAAATGCTGCTACAAGTATGGCTCTGCTTTACTTTTGTGGCTTGGTTTAACCTAAAAAATTAGTTCTGAAAGCACCTAGTTATACAAATAGCCTAATTACATGAAAATGTTCATCTGTTTTTAAGTATGCAAGACCCAGCCAAAGCAAGTAACAATTTTAGCTACTGGGTTTTCAAACAAAAAGCTTTGTTGCAAGAGACAATTAAGGCTTCCATCAGCCTACCAGAGGTTACTGTCAGAAACAAGTCTAAGCTTCAGGAGCACTGGTCTATTTCTGACAGTGGTATTTAAGTATTTATTAAGCTGTTTTCATCCATTTATTCATTTGGCTGACACCCACCTGCCACATATAACTTTTGAAAATGCAGTTAACAAGCTGCTAGAGTAAGGAATCTGGATAGTGTTGGGTTGGGTATTTTCTATTAACATAATAGGCAAGCGCTTCCAGAATTTGTCTTGCTGATATGCTTCAACTCTGCCTGAAGCAAGGATGCCCCTGCTAGTACAAAATAGTTCAAGTATGTACAAAAGCCACCATTTTTTAGTAACAGTATTTGCACAGGCAGAAAAAAACTCTCCCAGTTTCTCACAGATCTCTAGCAATACTCAAGTGAAGTTCTATTTCAACTTTTAAAATACAGTTTAATCACTTAGGCAATATAAGAGTTCTACAAACTGCGTCATGGATAACGTTGCACGGCTTAGGACCAAGAGCAATACCAAAAGCTAGAAGGTTGCCAGTGACAGTGGTAATACAAATTGGCAATTTCAACATTTCCAGAAAACATCTGTTATTCTAAACCCAACAGATTTATATAATGTATGCAAATATTTATTAGACCCAGTCACCATGCTACAGTATTAGGTTAATAAATCCTCTAATTTTAAGAATACATCAGCATAAGGTATGAACACAATGAAATCTATACGAAATTTTACAGTAACTTTCCAGAAGTATGCTTGTGGCCTATCAAATTCAGACTAACATACTGTAGATTTAAAATATTTACTTGTTTTCTTAGCATACCTAATGTGTAAGAATAGTTGCTTGATACCCAAAAATAAATATAAGCTTTCAATTGAAAGCACTTATTTTCCTAGATTTCCAAAGTGGAGTCTGAGGGGTGAAAATGCTTCAGACTTGTCATCGGTCCACTTCAGTACATAAAGGCATCTCCTGCCCCAGTTTTTTGTTCAAATCCAAGAGATTTTCTTCCAGTGAAATATGACCAGAGCACTCATTTTATTTGCAGCACTTCAGTCTGTTTCCATGGCAGCACTGCGGGATTCCTTCGCCACCATGAGTCGCATGAGCTGACTGTGGAATTTCTCAATCTTCTTCACGTCTTGTGCCTGGTCTGTTCTGTACAGCAAACACTGCAAGACAAAGTTCCTACTATCAGATTTCACTTCAACTGGTTTTACCTTGTTTAGAGCTGCTACGCATTTGTGCTTGGAACACACCAAACAAGGAGGGCACTGAAATGTTCATTTGTTAACAGGAGGCAGCACCGGCACATCTACCCTGTTTCAAAGCACACACATATCTATGTTTACTTTTCAGCTTCTCCTTAATGCTCATGCCTCCCATTTTGAAAATAGGGAAGCTTGTAATTTATTCCAGTTTCTTCCAGCTCAAAAAAACCTGTTAAAACTTAGGTTTTAAAGCTGTCTTTAAAGACATTCCTCTTTGAGTTGCCTAAACATAGAACCAGATTTTAAACCTGAAGTTACTTTCCTATTCTCTATACTCTGAAAGCAAGTTTATTTTGCCTTTCACAGACCTTAATGTTACACTGCCAGGGACATAAAATTCAGTATTTCCCACCGAAGGGGATCCCCTACCCCAAGCAAAACCTGTTTTTCTAAGGCAGCCCTAAATAAGGAACACAGCATCTGATTAAGATAATAAAACACCCAAACAAACAAAACAAAAAACCCAAGCACCAAAACAACCTAAAGAAAAACCTGAAACCAATCCCCATTGCCCACCACCTGGTGTAACATTTTTCTGTGCCAGAAAGCAGGTAAGGCAGCCTATACCCCAGAGGAGTTCACATTTGTGAATCACCTGACTCCAACTTCCCCTACACGAGATTTCAGCAAAATTACCCTTAAATTCCCCCTGTTATCAGTCCCCACACTCAACATCTCACCCATGTTAAACCCTATTACCCTATCAAGAAGTGCCTTTACTGGAGTTTCACATCCCTTCCAGGCACTTGAAATTCCAATGCCAGACTACTTTTCCTGGAAAGAAGAAATTTGACTCTTTTCCAAGTCTGAAGACAAGAGTAAGGCAGAATACTGTTGCTCACCCTGGATTGCAGAAAAACAACTCCTCAGCTGTAACATCACTGTCATTCAGTCTCATAGCCACAAAGAAGGAACTTAACCTGTGGCTGGAAGTTTTCACCACTCTGAGCAGATAAAAAGGACCACACTCACAGCAGTAAACACCTGTTTGAAAATGCTCCTGAATAAGTCCGTGTCAATCGCAGACACAGCCACGAGGGAAGGCTGAACACAAGTTTTTAGAAAAGTGTCAGGCACTCTCAAGGCAGCGTCCAAGAGCTCCCAAGCTGACTGACTGCAAAACACAAGTCTGTGAGAAGTACAAGAAGCCCTGAAAGGGGAATGTGTTCTGTACTTACAGCCACATCATCTGTTACTTTGATACAGAGGTTCCCATCGCAATGTCGGTATTTGAGAACGACACGCACCTGAAACGACAAACATTTTAAGAATTAGTAGTTACAGCTAACAATTCTCAGAATATATTGAAGAGAATTTGCCCACCTTCAGACTACCCTTAATTATAATTATGTATTGCTCCATGTTTTCAGCACCTCTGTGCTGGTCCTCAGGTCTGGTTGGGTGGGAGTTGACCCACTACATTTCCCTGCCTAACACTTTAAACTGGTTTTATAGCAGCATCAGCAAGGTTAACACTGGGGACGTTCAAAAACACTGCAAATACAGCAACAACAGTTGCAGAGACCTTGGTGACAGGCAGGATAAACTATGAGAGTCATGTCGAGACGAGACACCCCCTCGCTGTGTATCACACCCCAGAAAAACCAACTGGAAGCCTGTGTTTGTAGGCTTGAAGCACTTCAAATAAAAAACAAACTTAGCTCTACATGAAGACTTGAAAGGGATCAACTGAGTGGGGGAAGCTCAACATCACCACTTTTTCTTCTATGGTACCTGAACTGCTACCACAGTTACTCCTGCAGTCACCTGCCCTGGGCTCTAACCTATCCAGTCCCTCCAGACTCCCAAATCACCGAAGTTCTCAAGGCCACACTGCTAAAAATCCACATCCTCAGTGACGGAGCAATAAATGGTTCCTCCTGAGCACAGAATCAGCCACGGAGGGTCTGCATCTGTTTGCAGCCTCAGCTAACATCGGTAACTAGGAGCAAAGCAAGGTGGCCTTTGAGAACATTCTGAACTCTCACTGCAAGCAGCTTTTTATTGTACAGTGATTTGTGCTAATGGTCAACAACCGCCTTCACTGCGAACACATTTTGAAATTCCTGCTCAAGAATGGATCTCATCACAGACTGACCCTTTTTGTTTAACAAACTGCCACCTTCTGACCACAGCAGCAGCGTAGCAGCGCATCTCCCCACTGCGCAGCCCCAAAAGCACAAGAGAGGCTGCCACCGGCAGCAGGTACAGACTCAATGCATCAATAACCTGCTCTTGCAAAAGGCAAGACCACTCAGTACCTGGCTGGAGAACACATACCCATCTCCTAGGGTTCTTGTTCTTCCTTCAGTTTCCCAGCAAGCCCAGATATAAAAGCTCCTGAGGCTAATTCTCTGCCAAATTAAGAGGATGGTATTTGTGTTACGACAATGGGGCCTATGTAAACCCCTCTGTAACTAGACAAGTTTATTGCCAGGCATGGGAAGAGATTGCCTTTGGAGGCCCCTTAAGGAAAGGAGAAGAGCAACTCCTGGCTGCAGTGACATAGGCCCTCTTTCACCTAATTGAATGTCACAGAGCCTAAGAAGCCAAAACTGGGCAATTTTATTATCAGCAGCAATCGCATATGGTGCCTCTGTGCTAATTAAACGGCAGACGTTAATCTGCTTTAAATAATCAGATATTAATTTCGTCTTCTGAAGGTTTTGCCAGTTCCCCTATTTTTGGTGAAGAAAACTAGGCCTTTTTTACTGAAGTTTTCTCAGGTGTAAGTTCCACATCACATTTTTGTGCTGCTTTTTAGATGAACTATAATGCTTTTTCTGAAGTCTGAGGTTGCTTTTAATATTTGCATAAACCACACTCCCAAAAAAGCCGCCAGAAACAAGCAACAGTCATAAACTGAGAGGTTAAGTCTTTGAGGAATTATTCTTTAGGAGGCAAACACCTTCCAGTCCAAAATGTCTCTGCAGGCAACAATGCAACGTAAGAGTTAATGAAAGGACAAATTCAAATGACACAGTCTTAAATGCTATAAACTCATAAAATAAACCGATTCTTGATACTTCAGCAGAACTCTTAACCTCGGTTTTTAACACACAGGTACACTGTGAATGAGCTCAGTGTCTTTGAAGTTCGGTTCTTGAGGCTCATCCCGGCTGCCAGTAACACCGCCTCAAACACTGTTCCCTAGGGATGCTGTTGGGGTTATAAATGAGAGCTTCCTTCCGTTTCATAGAAATAGATGGTCAGGTGTAACACCAACGTGTAACCCCCTTCCCTGGGGCTGCTTTATCCCCTGTACTCGGCACTGGTGAGGCCACGCCTCGAGCGCTGTGTCCAGTTTTGGGCCCCTCACTTCAAGACGGATATGGAGCTGTTGGACAGAGTCCAGAGAAGGGCAATGGAGCTGGGGAAGGGGCTGGAGCACAAGTCCTACGAGGAGGGGCTGAGGGAGCTGGGGGTGTTCAGCCTGGAGAAGAGGAGGCTCAGGGGAGACCTTATCGCTCTCTACAACCACCTGAAAGGAGGCAGTAGCCAGGTGCGGGGCGGTCTCTTCTCCCACGCAACCTGCACACAGTCTTAAGCTGTGCCAGAAGAGATTTAGGTAGGACATCAGGAGGAATTTCTTCACAGAAAGGGTGATTAGACATTGGAAGAGACTGCCCAGAGACGTGGTGGAGTCCCCATCCCTGGAAGTGTTCAAAAAATAACTAGACGTGGCACTTAGTGCTATCTATGGTCTACTTAACATGGCTGTGTTCGGTCATTGGTTGGACTCGATGATCTCGGAGGTCTTTTCCAACCTAATCGATTCTGTGATTCTTGCCACCCCCGTGCAGTCACCAGCGAATCCCCCCAAGCCCGACACCGCCCGCCGCCCCCGCCGAGCTGCGCGCAGCTGGAGCCGCCTCCACAGCGCCGCTCCCGCCGCCGGGCCGCGCATCCTCCCCTCCCGGCCCGGGCTGTCCCACCTTCATGGGGTCGGCGAGGTAGAGCTTCTCGGCGGCGCGGGTGAACTCCTCCCAGGCCTGGAAGTGCGGCATGGCCGGGCCCGCTCCGCTCCCCGCGGCCGCGGCAAGATGGCGCCGGGGGCGGGCGGGCGGCCGGCGGAGACGGCGCCTCCCATTGACCCGCGGGAAAGCACCGCCCAATCACCGGCCGCGTGACGCGGGGCTCCCGGGACCCCGGCCGGGCGCTCCCGCCA
>VYZQ01038739.1:0-10972 GCA_013400655.1 Mystacornis crossleyi
AAAAAAAAAAAAAAAGGGGGCTTGGACTGTCTTAAGTGGAAGGTACAATAGCTGCTTGGAAACTGCATTTTAAGGAGGAGGAAAAGCTTGCCAAGTGGGGCTGTGGACCTTGCTGTGAGAATAAGATACTGCAAGTTACCAGAAAACCTAAAAGGAATGAAGTAAAGGAGGGGATTGATTGCTGGAGAGCAGAAACTGCAGGGATAGCATGTGAATTGCCAAAAGCTAGAGGATAAAGGAATTTAAGATGAAGGAAAAAACCCCAAAAGAGTAGGAGAAGAAAATTTGGCTATGATGTTGTGAGGACCAGGCTGTATTAAAAATGCTTGGTACCTCTAAAATTAGCAGTTCTTGTTTCAGTTGTTTAGTTTTAGATACAGATGAGGATTTGAATATGGGAGAAAGATAGGGTGCCAAATGGAAATGACCAGAATAAATGTCTTATGTCTGCTCCCAGTCAAACTAAGTCTAAGGGTCTTTGCTTTTGAGCTTTGAAAGAGTTGATGCAGGGCACTGGAACAGGCTAAAAAAATAGAATTGGGTGTTATCTGTTAGATTGAATGTAGCGGTTATGATAGCAAGATAGCAAAAGATGTATAGTTCCATTTATTTTAAGAGAATGAAATCTTCACACCTTTTACTGTGGTCACAGAGGAATTCCAGGATTTAGAGCAAATTTGGAATGGAAAAGATAACAAAGTATACCAAGCTAAGTGGAAAGCAGGATAAAATTCGTCATGTATTTGCCACATTAGGTTGTGAAAGACTAAAGTCGTATTATTACTGGTTAAATACTGAATGTCCTAGACAATAGGAGCAGAAGGCTTCAATTCAGTGTATATACACCAAAAATAACTAAATTGGAAGTGTGGGGCTTAGCTGAAGAATGGTGAGGTGTCTCCTGAAGGAGAAATTGTGCGTTTGCCTGCATGAATAAAGGAATCATTCATGCCCGTCATCAGTATTAGTGGGGAGCTGGTCTCTTTGCTTCACTATACTGGCTGAAATAACTATATGAAAAGGACGATTGCTGATGAGGCAAAGTTGGGAAACATAGTCAGCACTGAGGTGGGTTGGATTATTGCACAGGAAGAATTGAATGTCTGTGATGACTGAAACAATAGGAATGACAGGAAGTTAAATAGGTCTAAAAGCCAAGTTATCTACTGAGTGATTGTTAGCAACACATCTGCTATCAGCTGGCAAGTCATCCCTTAAAACAGGCTTGGAGGAAAGCGCCTGACCGCCATAGTCAAACAGGGATGACTCTTATTTGGCACTGAGTATGAAATGGGAGCAAATGTGATGCTCAGGAAGAGCTCTTCAGTGAAGATAGACAAGTTATTAGACAAGGCATTAGGGAGATTTCGTGTCACATACTGTACATAGTTCTGGGCACTTACGTACAGAAAATATTAAATCCTAGTGGAACGCGTAGTTGGACATTCAGGCTACAAAGATCATGTAGCGTGAACAATCTGGACTTAGATGAGAGACCAAAACTTAAAACTACTCTGGCTTTTGTGTCTTAGTAATGGCAGAGATGGGAGATAGCAGCTGCTTAGAAATTCCCTGGGGCAAATTCTTGGAGGAGAGGAAGGGTCATAAACTGAAGATTCATCTGTGATTTTTGGATTAAAAACTTGATGTACAGAAGGATAATTTGATGAATGAGTACAAGAATAATGTACATGGGGAATTCAAAAGGAGTTTTCTTACTGTCAGATTTTGGATGCCCTCTTAGCTGTACGTCTCTGGAGTTCCAGCTAAGTATTAAAATTTGCATGTGACTGTTCAGGAATTAAGAAGTTCAGGCAACTGAAGCTGCTGTATTTTATGCTTTGGTGTTCACAGTTAATCAACAGAAATAGAAGTCACTTCAGTAAAGGAGGTGTGATGAGCAGAAGCACTTATTTTTGTGGAGCATGTGGTGTCTAGTCACGTGATGGTGAATGGAATTTATAGCAAGTAAAAACACTTATCTATGACATTAGTAGCTGTTTTGTTCTCTTTTTAGTGCATAATGGAGTGGAATCAAGATTAAGTCATAAAATATTAAAGATAACCACAAATTAATATGTGTGGGACAGAAAATGCATCAATGGACATGCAGGCTGGAGGTCAGGTTGGCTGACTTGCAGCCATAAATAAATAAAAGGGTATGTTCTCCTGTTGAGTGAGTGCCCATATTTATCCTGTGCCTGATTGCATGCTCTCTGGTCTTAGGAGTGTTTAGTGGCACCGGCTGCGTCCTCTTGTTGGGGACTGTGCTCCTGGGAGGAGGAGGAGGAGGCACTGCCCGGGGAGGGACTTGGGCAGAGCCTTGTGCGGTAGGTGAAGTGCGGGGCTGTGGAAGACCCGTGGTGGGGGCTCCCAGCTGGGGGAAGTGTGCTTCTCTGTGGCTTCATTTTGCAGCACCTGACCCAGGCGCTGGTGGTGGGCTATGCAAAGGCCTAACCACTGGGAAGAAATTGAGGTATGAGCTGTGCCCGTTGAGATACACTTTCTCGAGTGACGCTGTTGAAAACTTGACTGGTACGCAGTGAAGAGACGTGTGCCCCGTTGAAAGCGTAATGATGGCCCGTGTGGTTTGAAGGCTATGCCGTGCTGACTTAGTTTGATCTTTGCTGTAGTATCAGAGTCTGTCTGTTTGTAAGCTCTCCTGTAGCTAGTCTTTGTATACTCAGTGAAACTTCTGGAAGTTTTGAGATGACTTCAAAAAGAAAAAAGAATATGTCACCTGTGTGAATGTATTTTGAGAGGAACCATTGAAAAATAAGGTGCTTTGAGTGTGTTTGTACATCAAAGCAAGATCAATATCTTGATATTGCTTTATGTCTATTTGATTTAAATTTATAAGACAGGTGTCTTACTTCCTTAGAAATAATCCAGTTGCAAACTCCTTTCCAGCATGGTTTATTAAAAATCTGAAGTATTGAATTTTAAGTGTTTGCTTTAAATGCCTGTGTGTTTTTTTTTCTTTAAAAAGGAGCTCTCTAATGAACTCAATGTGTCAGCATGCCCCATAGCAAGTAATTGTAAAAAGATTGTGTTGAGCCATCAGAAGAATAATTTAACAATCCCAGGGAAAATTGGATTTATTGTCCCGGTAGCTTTTAGTGTGCATTATTAGGCTGTTTGCTTACTGTGATTTTTTTCATTTACTGCTGTTGCTCTATTATACAAGTGTTGGGTGTATCGTTAAAAAAGATGAGACTAGGGTTGTGCTGAGCTTTACAACATCTTTCACTTGACATCCTTCAAGTCCCAAATATTAATGGATGAGGTGGAAAAGTTGTTTCATATTTACAAGGTAGAGGTTCAGCCTAAATTCAAACAGTCTTTAGCAAATGAAAGAGCAGAGCACTTGTCTCCTGATCCTTTGCTGTGTTCTTTAAAAAGAGAATCACTCAAATAATTTCCTGTTACAGTTTGAGGTCTTGGAAAAGTCTGCATTAAGAAATGGAAGGAAATGTTTTAAGACTTTATTGGACAGGGAAAATAATAGTAGAGTCCAGTATTGTCTGAGTTGTCTTCTTCATCCAGTGCCTCTTCACAGTATTAGACAAGTCTATTTTGAGTAACTACCCAAATTCGTGAGTGGGCCCAGACCTTTGGGTTTGTTATGACCTTTGTATGTTGTCTCTATTTGACAAGTTATTCTGTGCATGCTACTACTTGGGAGGTCAGGCAGCCACAAGGAAACTGTTTCTCATGTATGCATGTGCATATATAGATATATGCAGTTTACATTAGGATGGATGAGAATCATTTAAGTAATGCCTGGGTAGAACACTTTTGAGATTATGGTGATGATGATGTACATTTTATTTGTACTTTATTTCATATATATAGAATTTATTGTTGCTGTGATATGTTTGTCAGTCTTGTCTTCCTAACTCCAGTAAGTTTAGACCGTTTTTAAAATCTTACTTAACCTTTTGTCACATCTCATGCAACCATGTATTTAAAGATTATATTTTGAAAAATTCAAATTTATTACTAACATTTGTAAATTGCTCATGTAAGTACAAGTAAGTAACGTGATATATTCTATGTGCATATTGTATTTAATTGCAAGATTCTTATTATCTGTGTTGTTTTGCCTTTCTGAGCTGCAATATTACTGAATTTTATTACTGTTGAGTTGTCCCAGTGTGTTAGTTCGGGTGTTGAATGATAATTGCAGTGAGGGTCAATCCTGAGTGAGTTGAAATGGTAGGCAGTGTGAGTGGGACTTCATGGTTTGCCTTTGCTCCATTTGGATAGATGTCATTTTGTCATTGAAGGTCGCTTGTGATCGTCTCTCTACATAATAAAACTTGATACAATATATAGGGACTTGCTGATAAATCAATTAATTCTAGTAATTAGTATCTGCTAATCAGAAACTAGAATCACAGTTCCACAATGTATGATTTCTGCAGTGTGTTTGTACAAATGCTTGAGGAATATTTGCAGATGTGAAGGTCTGCTTACTCACATTTCCTGCAAGGCCTCCATACATGCTTTGCTGAAGGATTTCAGGTATTTTAGTTAATTTTGTCTTTATTTTTTGCTGTGCTGTGTCTCCATCTTGCACTGTTTTCTGTGCAAGTTTGGTGTTTACTCCTGTTGTAATATTGGGTCCTATTTCCTGCAAATGGAATGATGCTTGTTAGGCTGAACTTCAGAACGTCTAGCTGAAGTGAATCCCCCAAATATTTGTGTATTTAAAATCACAGATTTCAGGTTTTTCCCCCTCACCCCCCTTTCTTTCTGTTTAATAGACTGTGAGGAAAAGGAGACACTGACTCTAATGAAGCACAGCATATAGGAGTGCATAACGTTCTCTTTAATTTGGAGAGAAATGTTGTTTTCCTCTGATCTTTGCTGTAGTCATTTGAGGTGTTCACTTGTGACTAAAATAAACTAAATTATTTATTTAGAAAATAAATCCTGATTTGTTTTCTGATGGTCTGTTTATTATAGCAAGTTTCAAAAGAAACAAATTTCTTTTAGGACTGAGAACTTTTCTTTCCCCCCCCCCCGTTTAATTGAAAGATGATCAGTATCATTTCTCTCTTCCTTCCCTCTCAATCCCCCTTAAACCAAAACAAACCCTTCAGCCCTTAAACAAAAGTGTCTTTGTTTTTACATTTGTTTTATGAAATTGCTTGAATCCTTTGGGAAAAGCTTTCCTCTCACAGGAAGAGAGGAAAAAAAAACCCCACCCTTCTAAAGCCAAAACCAGCAAGCCTGCTACCAGACATTACTTTGTTTTGCTATCTGAATAGTAGCATATTGCATTAAAAAAGCAATTTCTCATCTTAATGAATGAAATGTGCAATAGCAGAAATGCACACAAATAGACATTTGGTTTTCACTCAGCAAATGTAAAATTTGTAGTATTCAGGGCAATAATCTGCTGCACACCTTTCTGGGAGCTTCTTTGCATTGTGCTATTGGGAGTGAAATTTTAAATGGGATATTGTGTAGTTCTGAGAGGTGGGATAATCAACTGTTCTTTGGCCTTTCTGATTTTATTTCAGTTTTTGATTATTTATTCCTAAAAGTCTCTTGGTTCTACACCTTTGTGCTGTTCTGATGCTGTAGCCCCCGTTGTGAAGCCATCCATCCTGGCATACTCAGCAGTTATGTGAAACACCCTCTCCTGACCTAGGAACCTGGAAACTGACAACAAACTTGAGTTAAATGAGAGATTGGACCAGAAAGACAAAGTTACATGAAATATCACCCTGCTAGTTTGTCTACATGGGCTTTGTCCAGGATATATGCAAAAGAACAGAAGCGCTGATGAGCTAGAACAATATTATTGCAGCAGACTTTCTCCCAAATGTAGTAAAAATGCAAAACTGAGTCAGTGGCCTACTGTTCTTGATCACCTGTATTATTATGCAGGCTGGAGAGATCAAGGATGAAGGAAAATTTTCGGAGTAAATGCTGAATGTGAATGAAAAAATAAGGAGGCCTCGCTTAACACCAGGAGGTAATGGCTTATCTTCTGAGGAGTAGTAAGAAATCAGATGCTGGGCTGAAAGAATTGATACAGGTCTGTCCTATAGGACCCCTTTGTAAGCATTATATGGAGAATTTGGAGTATGGTGGCCTCCCTGGGTTCCAGTGGCACCTCACATCTTAAGATGCTCTTGAATTTTGCCAGACATTCCCTCTGTTGGTGCTCTGTGTTGCTACTGTCCCCCTTCTGTGCCCAAAGCCCGTGCTATGTCAACTTCATAGCTCATGCTGGGCTTCAACGTGTGTGCAGCCTCTGCAGTCATGGTGATTTGGATATTGTGCAGCCATGAAACCGTTGTTTCCTCATGACTGGCTTGTCCATGGTGTCCTGGTGAAACCTGCATGTTTCCTGGGCTTACTTTTTGTATCCTAACCTTGCAGGTACACCTGCTTGTGCTTCCAGTGCCTGGGAAGAGAACTGTGCACTCTGCAGTGCCTTCTGGAGTAGCATTCATGCCTCTCATAAGATGGCATGTGCAGAGATGATTATAAGGATGTTCACCTTATTTGAAACATTTTTAAGTGCTCTTCATGAAGACTAGACCAGAGAATTATAGGCTTTGTAGAGATAGAAGCTGAATTAACTTGTGCTTTGTTGGCTAAGCTGCATTAATGTTTTCATTACTTGGCCTAAAATGCAGTAGGCAAAAGCTGTAGGGAGAGGCCCTGTCCCTCAGATATGCTGAGTTTAATGAAATATAGGATTTCTCCTTCTAAACTTTCATTATCCAGGAACCTCTATGAACGTATCAAATGATGCTGTTTAGATTGTTGCAATCAACTAATTTGATTTCCATATTACTTCTGGATGACTGTTACTGAAAAGACTTTTTATAAGGTGCCTTGCCCCAGTATGAAATCAGATCCTCACACTCCACCTCCTACGTATATTTTGCTGGATTGTGTGGGCTGTGCTACTGAGCCAGAGAGCAGAGAGGAATATTTGCCTCCTGTGCTGTCATTGTGGTCAGGGCTAATCAAACGCTACTAGTGAGAGTAGGCTTGCTTTACTGCTGAATAGCGGGATGGTATTATATGTTTTGCTCAGAGGGCTCAGCATAGATGCTGAGTAGAAGAGCTGCCCGCCCTACAGATCCATGCTCACTCTTGCAGCGCCCTTTGCTCACGCTCGTTGTGTGCCCAGAACATTTTCCCTGAAAACACTGCTCCCTGTAGGTGTTGCAGCTGAGCTGGGACAACAAGGTGGAGACTGGAAGGACAAAGACTCGTATCCAAAAAGCCCTCGCAGTGAACGTAGTCAGTATTGCAGCTCTGCAGGCCAGCGGCTGTCACCTGTTGCTGCAGGTTCAAGCCTGGAGGAATTGCAGTATGAGTTGGACATGAAGGCAGAGAGGCAGCTTGTATTATGGTGGTTATGATACAGATACTGTCTAATGCAAAGCTGCCTGCTGTGAGGTTCCAGTCTTTCTCCTACGTCTTTCCCATGCCTACAACGTCGACTAATTTAAAGCTGAACTTCTAATGAGAAGCAAAAAAACCTGTTCCTTAATCAGTGTGATTTGCTTTCATGGAATACTTCATTCAACTTAGTGCAAATTGTGAAAGCCATGTTATGTTTGAAAATTATGTCGGCTGTTCTTGACATTGAACCAGACAGAAGAATGCTGACAATCCCCATGAAGTCTGGCTTCAATGAAGTGTAATTTGGTACCATAATATACTGAGCTGAAAGAAGCAATAAAGTAGTTCTCCACATTGTCCCTTTTGCATTACAGTTCTGGAGTTGCAAGTGAATATCCCATTCTTTTCTCCATACCTTTCTCTTCTTAAAAGGCAATATATAGAATATGGAACTCTGAAAAGTCACTTCTAATGTTATTAGAATAATTGATATGTTGGAGTGCAGATAATAGCCTCTTCTTCTGTAGAACAGTTGCATGGGCACAATGCATGCATCTTTTTTTCTTTCTTTGATGTTGTTTTGCAGAGTTACACAGAGATGCAGAGATTTTCCTAGGCTGAGATTTTTCTCAAGTCAGTGTCAGAACTCACTTTTTCGTAATCACAAAGGCTGCGGTCTCTGACAAGATAAACAGAACTGAGGTGAGGTATATTTTGTTCACCAAGTTGAACAGCTCTTACAATATTTTTCCATAACCAAACTAGCTCATTGGCATGGCAATTAATAAAAGTGTAAATGAGAATGTCAGAAACTCTGTGGTCACTGCCCTATAAACTTCACTGGCACCTACAGTGAGTGTTCTCCACGGGTTAGGAAGAGGCAGAGGTTGGATATGGAGGAGGGAATTACAGTGCTAGAGTATGGCTGGGTTAACTGTGGCTTCTGTGCTTTGTACCTCTGAAGGCTCCTGACAGTGAAGGGAGTGTGTCATTTGGTTGTTGTCCAGTGTCTCTTTTTTTTAATATTTTGATATCTCTGATCACAACTTCACAGACTTTGGCAGCTTAAAGTCTAGGAGAACTTCTTTTCCCTGATGAGAAATTGCAAGCCACACCTGCATATATGTTCTCAATTACATGGTGGTTTTTGTTTTAACCAATTCTTTTCTGAGTTGGGAAGAAGAGGGATATGCTCGTCATGAAAAGAGATGTATTCTATGTGGAAACCATGTACAAAGTTTTCAGATGATTTAAAATCACATTTCAAGACAGATCTGAATTATCTTGATTTATATATTTGGTTGTCAGCCTGAATACTTTAAAAATGTAAAGTGAAATAAAATTAGGATGTCTGGTTTATTATGTTGTCTACTCATGAAATACATCTAACTATTCACAAGGGAAAATTTTCTTGGGAAAAAGATTCAAATGAAGTACTGCCTTACTGTCTCTGTTGTTACTTTTCTGTTGTCTTAAATTTTTTTTGGTTGTTTTTTTTCCCCTTCTAACAGTGCCTAGGATGTGTATTTGAGCTAACCATTAATGCTTCATTTTTCATGTCTGTAGTACTTTTACCTGTATGCTAATGTATGTAGATGAACAGGCCAGGACTTGACCCATATAATACAAGTGCCTTAATTTACTCCTATGTACATTTCAGGGTGTGGATATTTAAATAAAAAGGAGAAAGAAGAAATGAGCCGGTGCCTGGTACAGTAATTCTAGCTGCAGACTGATACTTGTGATAGGAGGGCAGTTATCAAAATAGCCATAATCTGATGCCTTTTTTTCCTATTCCTGCTGTAATGGCAGCTCGTGGAGACACATCTGCAGTGAGGCAGAGGCCAAGGGCCTGCTTGGGCAGAGTCTTTCCTCAATCCTCCGTTCCATCTTGATGGCAGCATGCATGTGTTGGTCTTGTCCTGGCACAGGGTGCACCTTGCAGCCGTGCTTCCCGATGGTCTTGGGAAGAGGCAGCCCCTGGAAAGCACAGAGCCTCCCTGCTGTGCCCCAAGTTCAGGCTTCCTGCAGGAGCTCACAGGACATGGCCTGGCCTGCCTCTGCCCTGAATTAGGGCACAGCTGACTTTGGAGTTGGACCATAGGATCTACCTGGCCATCCCTCCTGAATCTTTTGGTGTCTCTCACCTGTGGTACTGTGAGGGGCACTTGACAGGAGAACCACAGATCACTTCACCGGCTGCTGTGCCGGGAGCTCAGCCGTGCCGAACACTCGCAGGTCATCGTTGAGATTTTGCATCTTAAATAGAGAGAAACAGCAATTCCTTCACATTAAACAGTATGACAATACACAAAAGAACATTTCCAGGAAAGCATGCATGCATGAGATGGGGAAAAGGAGTTGATCTGGTTTCTGATTTGCACCATTAACTGTGGGATCTGCAACATTCCTCAACAGCTGAGAAACGTTATGTGGATGTCTGCAGGTAATCTTGAGTCATCTTGGAGACAGAAGACTGAATCCTCCTCTCTATCCTTTGGTATTCTTTCTGTAACATGATGGTGTCCACACGTGTCCACACACAAATAATATTCTTTGTTTTAAAAGTCCTAAACGATTCTGTAGGGATCTGATCTAATCGTCTAGATGAGCTTTCCCTTTCTGCAGCTGGTTTGGCCTGAATCTGGGGAAACAGTTACAGTACATGGTCTGCATACAAAGGAGAAGCATTGCTCTTCCGAGGACTGTTAGCTATGGTAGGAACGTAGTCCTTAGTGGGAGGGCTGGGCTCAAACTCCTGCCCTGCCCTGTGCTTTGAGAGGTTGTCCATGAGTTCTGAACTACGGCACTGCTCCCCCACATCTTCTGAAGGACGCTGACCAGATTGGTGATAAGGCAGCATAAGGTGGGCACCCAGTGAAACGTATTCCCCAGGCCCCTCTCCCAGGTTCTCGCCTAAAATATCTGAAACGTGCTTACTTTTATCTTCCTGTCCATCCTCTGAATTGGATTGTCTGGAAATAGTTACTTCCTTGTAGAAGTTCTTTCTGGTGGTATAAGATAGCTTGGCAGCATCTGTGAGAAAACAGTTATGTGGGGAAGAGGTTATTTTGAGATTTTTGTCTTAACTGGAAAATTACCAAAAGCTAGGAAGTGCAAAATACATGTTTTTTTTTTTTTTTTCCCCTGAAATTTCACACCACTTTTCAAAATAAATTCTTTTGCCTTTAAGTGGGTGAGTCCTTGCTCAAAAGTAGTGATTCCCAAATGTTCATATCTGAGCCAAGAATAAAATCTCTTTTTATGCAATCTCTTCAGAGCTGCCTTTGAGAAAGAAAGAATTTAGTCTTCTTTTAGGGACTTTATTTTCTTTACAGAGCATAATGAGTTTGCTTTTCAAAGGAAAAACTGAGAATTGCAGTGAAGGGGCTCTGTTGTATCTTGGCTTGATATTATGCTGGATAAAGCTGTTTAGTATTTAATACAGTAAACTGTTTAAAAGGATAAGTTATATAATTACCATGAATTTTTAAATAACAATTAGTATTAGTATTTTATTGTCAGTCAAGGCTGTGACTTTGTAAGTAGGAAAATGGTTGCAGATACAGTCAGAGCTTTTTATGATTTTTTT